>ML290041.1:0-52154 GCA_005239495.1 Nicotiana undulata | reverse complement strand
CTAAGATGGAGAAGAAGGCAATTAGAAGCGAACCTGAGTGCAAACTTTCTATTAAACTTCAACTGTGAATACACAATGAGAAATCCGATAACAAACTTCAATCCGAATTTAAAGACAACAGAGAACTTAGTTGTGAACCTCGAACCTCGATGAACTCGAACCCAAAATCTCAGCACCTCAAGCTGTAACGACCCGACCGGTCGTTTTGCGTATTTGGAACCCGTTCCCTTAATAAGACTTTCCGTAGCGGCTTATCGTGATTTGTGACTTGCGGGGAATGGTGGTTCGGGATTTTGAAGTGTTTAGAATAGTATAGGAACACTTGGTTCCTTAAGGTCTTCTTTTAAGGCCAAGTTTGACTTCAGTCAACATTTTGAGTAAACGACCTTGGAATCGAGTTTCGATGATTCCAGTAGCTTTGTATGATGATTTCGGACTTGTACGTATGTCTGAAATGGGTTTTGGATGACCTGGGAGCGTTTCGACGCTAAATAGCGAAATAGAGTTTCCTTAAGTTTGAAATTTGGTTTGGAATGTGATTTTATGTTATCGAGGTCCGAATGGTATTCCGAGACCGGGAATAGTTCTGTTATGTCATTCATGACTTTCCTGCACAATTTGGTGTCATTCCGAGTAGTATAGGTCGTCCCGACGCGTTGTTATAGAAACCAAGAACTTAGAAATTCTTAAGTTTGATTCTAGGGGTTTTGAGGGGTGATTTTGAGTTTTAGTGTTGTTTTGGGTGTTACGAAGGCTCGAGCGAGTCAGTAATATGATTTAGGACTTGTTGGTATAATTGCACGGGGTCTCGGGTGGGCCCAGGTGCCTCCCGGACACCCCCACGAGGCTAAAAACCAACTAAAATAGCTACTGGTGCACCTGATCTGGTGTGACCGCAGGTGCGGGACTGCTCCTGCAGTCCCAAGCATCGCAGGTGCGACCCTAGGTGAGGTCCCCCTTGACCGCAGGTGCGGAACATTTTCCGCAGGAGCGGGTCCGCTGGCAAATTCTGTTTGTCTATGAGCACCCGTGTCGTATGTATATATGATTCGCGAGAGGGGTAGCCCTATATTTATGTCAACCGCGTCTCATGATCTATTCGCAAGCGGGGTAATAGATGCATCTATGGTTCGTGCCGCTCGACCCTCGGCAGTGCACATTTATTTTCGCGTCGCTTCGGCCATACGCTTCGGCATATTATGTGCTATGTATTCTACTGAGAGTCTTGTTATTACTAAATAAATTACCCCACGTGTAAGGGGAACTTGAGACTTTTGTGGTAATTACTGTTTGACTCATGAGAATAAATTGCAGTTTTATATAATTGATACTTCATGCCTTAGTGATTTTCATGACTACTTTTCCTGTCTAGCCTTACTTATTCATGTTATTGGTTATTGACCCTAATAAGTATCACGTCTACCTCTCGTCACTACTTCTTCGAGTTTAGACGGGATACTCACTGGGTACATATTTGTTTATAAGTACTCATGCTACACTTCTGTACTTAATTGTACAGGTTCTGGGGCTATTGCACCTGGTCACCATTCAGGTGTCCGTCGCTGAGAGTACTATCTGGATTAGACTACACGGTGAGGTGCTCTTCCTGGCGTTCCTCAGCAGCACTGTGGAGTTTCCATTATTGTTTGATATTCAGTCTATCCTTCCAGACAGTTGTACATTTATTTTGTTTATTTTGTATATTCCACTAGTCGCCTGTGGACTTGTGATACTAGGTCTTGGCACACGTAGTTGATTCACTAGTATTATGCTACTCTGTTTTATGCTGGCAAACGTTTTTTGAGTTACTTTAAATCAATTTGCCTCACTTTCCTCACTTTCATGAAAGGACTTCTTAAATTAAAACCGGACAAGTATTTGAACATCTCATTAATTTAAGTAATTTCGTTAGCAAACTAGTGTTGGCTTGTTTGACTCTGGTGTTGGGCTCCATCACAACCTGAATAGGAATTTGGGTCGTGAGAATATGGTATCAGAGCTCTAGGTTCACGTAGGTCTCACAAGTCACAGGCAAACCTAGTAGAGTCTTGCGGATCGATACGGAGACGTCTGTATTTATCTTCGAGAGGCTACAGGGTGTTAGGAAACCTCTCTTTATTCCTATTCTATCGTGCAGTCGATGGTCTTACTAAATCTCATTCTTCTGTTCTCTCACAGATGGTGAGGACTCGTGCAGCTAATATTTCAGGCCCGAGATATGCCGCTATCCCCGTAGCCCGAGGCCGTGGCAGAGGCCGGGGGAGGGCACCGGCCCGAGGTAGGGGATGAGGGCGTCCCTGAGTTGCACCATTAGCACCCACAGAGAATCCTATCCCTGAGGAGCAGGGTGAGGTGCCCCCAGAAGATCCAGCTCCGATGGATTTCACGACAGCACAGGGCTTCCAAGACGTCATGGGCCGTATGATGCGGTTCATGGATACTATGACCCAGGCTGTTTTATTTCCAGCGGATCCTTCTAAATCTCAGGCAGGAGGGGGAGTTCATACCCCTACCACCCAGGCTGTAGGTCATGCAGCGGCAGTATATCAGACTTCGGGTACTTTGCCCGTGGGTGGAGCACAGCCAGAAGTAGCACCTGAGCTAAGACCAGCCGCGGACGGCGATCCGCATAAGCTACTTGATAGATGGACTCGATTGCACCATCATGTCTTCGGAGGTGAGAGGGGCGAGGATGCCCAGGACATTATAGATAGGTGCAGGGACAGACTGCACAACATGAAGATTTTGGAGTCCCACAGAGTTGATTTCACTACTTTTCAGCTAGAGGGTAGGGTCCGCAGAAGTTGGCAGTCATTTATCCTAGGTAGGCCAGCAGGTTCCCTTCCTCTCTCATGGGAGCAGTTCACTCAGTTGTTCCTGGATAGGTATATTCCACCCTCCGAGAGGGAAGAGCTGCGGTATCAGTTTGAGCAGCTGGAGCAGGGGCAAATGTCGGTGACAGACTACGAGGCCAGGTTTTCTGAGTTGTCTCGTCATGCCCTTATGATTCTTCCTACTGATGCTGAGAGAGTGCGGAGATTTGTAGCTGGGCTGCACTCAGGTATTAGGGCCAACATGGCCCAAGAGGTGGAGATGGGTACTCCATATCAGCTTGTGGTCGAGATAGCTCGCCGGATCGAGGGTTACCGATCGAGGGGCACAGAGCAGGGTCAGCAAGATAAGAGGGCTAGATTTTCTGGAGATTTCAAAGGTGCCCCAGCCAGGGGTAGAGGTCAATTTGGTAGAGGCCAGCCTAACAGGCCTCCATATTCAGCTCCACCACCACCTCCCCGTGGTGCTCCAGTGAGGCCTTACTTCAGTTCTGTGCCGAAGAGTTTTTACCGCCCACCAGCCATTCAGGGTTCCTCCGACGGGTATTCAGGTCATCAAAGTTCTCCCAGTCCCTACTACAGTGCTATGTCAGAGGTTTCTCATCGTCCCCCAGCTATTCAGGGTTCTTCTTCTTCAGGGCAGCAGGCCATGCCTCTAGTGAGATGCTCTGAGTGTGGGGATTCAGGCCATATGAGGAGGGCTTGTCCCAGACTTCGGGGCAAGGCTGTTCAGCAGAGTTATCAGCCTACATACTCAGCACCGGTGCCCCGTCCACCCAGAGGTGGAGGACATGCTAGTAGAGGTCATCCCAGAGGTGGAGGCCAGGCAGGGAGAGCTCAGCTAGCTCCTATTCAGTCAAGCGGAGGTCAGTCTTCAGGTACACCAGCCAGATTATATGTTATTCCGGCCCGAGCAGATGAAGTGGCCTCAGACGCCGTGATCACAGGTACTATTTCAGTATGTGATAGGGAGGCATCAGTGCTATTTGATCCAGGATCCACTTATTCATATGTGTCAGCCTTATTTGCTTGTTTTCTGGATGTTCCTCGCGAGTCCTTGGATTCTCCTATATATGTGTCCACTCCTGTGGGTGATTCTGTGGTGGTAGACCAGATCTATCGGTCTTGTGTGATCACCTTCTGTGGATTCGAGACCAAAGCGGACCTCTTGTTGCTCGACATGGTTGATTTTGAGATTATCTTTGGGATGGATTGGCTATCTCCCTATCATGCCATCTTGGATTTCCATGCCAAGACGGTTACTTTGGCCATGCCTGAGTTGCCTAAGCTGGAGTGGAGAGGTTCCTCAGTCAGTGCAGCTAGTAGAGTTATTTCCTTCCTGAAGGCTCGACATATGGTCGAGAAGGGTTGTCTGGCGTATCTTGCTTATGTGTGGGACACCACCGCCGAGTTTCCGACAATTGATTCAGTGCCAGTCGTTCGAGAATTTGCGGATGTCTTTCCTTCAGACCTTCCGGGCATGCCTCCGGATCGAGATATCGATTTTTGTATTGATGTAGCTCCAGGAACTCAGCCTATTTCTATTCCCCCGTACCGTATGGCTCCGAAGGAGTTGAAGGATTTGAAGGAGCAGCTTGAGGAGTTGTTGACTAAGGGGTTTATCAGACCGAGTGTGTCGCCGTGGGGTGCTCCAGTTCTATTTGTAAAGAAGAAAGATGGGTCTATGCGGATGTGTATTGATTACCGCCAGTTGAACAAGGTAACTATTAAGAACAAGTATCCATTACCGCGCATCGATGATTTGTTTGACCAGTTACAAAGTGCCAGGGTATTTTCTAAAATTGACTTGAGATCAGGCTATCATCAGTTGAAGATTCGGGCCTCAGATGTCCCGAAGACTGCTTTTCGTATGAGATATGGCCATTATGAGTTCCTAGTGATACCCTTTGGCTTGACTAATGCCCCGACAACATTTATGGACTTGATGAACCGGGTGTCAGGCCGTATATTTATTCCTTTGTCATCGTCTTCATTGATGACATTTTGATTTACCCGCGTAGCCTGGGAGAGCACGAGCAGCATTTGAGAGTTTTGCTCCAGACCTTGCGAGAACAGAAGCTATATGCTAAGTTCTCCAAGTGTGAGTTTTGTTTGGATTCCGTGGCATTCTTGGGACATGTGGTATCTAGAGAGGGTATCAAGGTTGATCCTAAGAAGATTGAGGCAGTTCAGAGTTGGCCACGTCCTACTTCAGCGACAGAGATCAGGAGTTTCTTGGGTCTAGCAGGCTACTACCGGCGATTTGTGGAGGGCTTTTCATCCATTGCAGCCCCATTTACTAGATTGACTCAGAATAATGCTCCATTTCGGTGGTCTGACGAGTGTGAGGCGAGCTTTCAGAAGCACAAGACGGCATTGACTTCGGCACCAGTTCTAGTATTCCCTTCCGGTTCGGGGATGTATACGGTGTATTGCGACGCTTCACGCGTTGGCTTGGGGTGCGTATTGATGCAGGAAGGGAGAGTTATTGCTTATGCTTTGCGCCAGCTGAAGGTTCATGAGAAGAATTATCCTGTACACGATTTGGATTTGGCGGCGATTGTTCATGCTCTTAAGATTTGGAGGCATTACTTATATTGGGTGTCTTGTGAGGTTTATACAGACCACCGCAGCTTGCAGGACTTGTTCAAGCAGAGGGATCTTAATTTGAGGCAGCGCGGATGGATTGAGTTACTAAAGGATTATGACATCACCATTCTTTATCATCCGGGCAAGGCGAATGTGGTAGCAGATGCTTTGAGTAGGAAGGCGGAGAGTATGGGTAGCGTGGCTTATATTGCAGCTGAGGAGAGACCTCTAGCCTTGGACATTCAGTCCTTGGCCAATCGCTTGGTGAGATTAGATCTTTCAGAGCCTCGTCGAGTTCTAGCTTATGTGGTTCCTCAGTCTTCATTATTGGGGGAGATCAAGGCTCGACAGTATGATGATCCGTGTTTGGAAGAACTACGACAGACAGTGGTTCAGGGAGGTGCCAAGGAGGTTACTATTGGCGAGGATGGTGTTCTGAGACTTCAGGGTCGTTTGTGTGTTCCTAATGTTGATTGCCTGAGGCAGAGGATTCTTGAGGAGGCACACAGTTCTCGGTATTCTGTTCATCCTGGTGCTACGAAGATGTATCGTGATTTGAAACAACATTTCTGGTGGAGACGGATGAAGAGGGACATTGTGGAGTATGTGGCTAGGTGTCTTAATTTCCAGCAGGTTAAGTATGAGCATCAGAGGCCAGGAGGCCTACTTCAGCAGATGCCCATTCTTGAGTGGAAGTGGGAGCGCATCACTATGGACTTCGTGGTTGGGTTGCCTCGAACGTTGCGGAAGGTTGACGCGGTTTGGGTTATTGTGGATAGGTTGACCAAATCGGCGCATTTCATTCCTGTGGCTACTACTTATACTTCTGAGAGGTTAGCTCATATCTACATTCGGGAGATAGTCCGGTTGTACGGTGTACCTGTGTCCATTATATCAGATCGAGGTCCTCAGTTCACCTCGCACTTCTGGAGAGCATTGCACAGAGAGATGGGTACCCAGATAGATCTCAGCACAGCATTTCACCCGCAGACTGATGGTCAGTCGGAGCGTACAGTTCAGATATTGGAGGACATGCTCAGAGCATGCGTGATTGACTTTGGAGGTCAGTGGGACCAGTTCTTGCCTTTGGCCGAGTTTGCTTATAATAATAGTTATTAGTCCAGCATCAAGATGGCTCCATTTGAGGCTTATATGGCCGGCGATGTCGTTCTCCTATCGGGTGGTTTGAGCCTGGTGAGGATAAGTTATATGGCACGGACCTGGTGAGAGATGCCTTTGAAAAAGTAAAGTTCATTAAGGAGAGGCTTCGTACAGCACAGTCCCGACAGAAGAGTTACGCGGATCAGAAGGCGCGTGATGTAGCATTTATGGAAGGAGATAAGATTCTGCTGAAGGTTTCGCTGATGAAGGGTATTATGAGATTCAGGAAGAAGAGCAAGCTGAGCCCAAGGTTCATATGTCCTTTCGAGGTATTGAAGCGAGTTGGAGAGGTTGTTTATGAGCTTTCCTTGCCTCCCACCTTATCAGGAGTCCATCCGGTATTCCATGTATCCATGCTCCGGAGATATCACGCCAACTTCTCTCATGTTGTTGATTTCAGTACTATTTAGTTGGATGAGAGATTGGGATACGAGGAGGATCCAGTTGCTATTATTGATAGATAGGATTGCCAGTTGATATCCAAGAGAATTTCTGTTGTGAAGGTCCAGTGGAGGGGCCAACCGGTCGAGGAGGCGCTTGGGAGTCTGAAGAGGACATACAGAGCAGATATCCACACTTATTCAGCACTTCAAGTATGATTCTAGACCCATTCGAGGATGAACGTTTGTTTAAGAGGTGGAGAATGTAACGACCCAACCGATCGTTTTGCGTATTCAGACCCCGTTCCCCTAAATAAGACTTTTCGTAGCGGCTCATTGTGATTTGTGACTTGCAGGGACGGGTGGTTCGGGATTTGGAAGTGTTTAGAATAGTATAGGAACACTTGGTTCCTTAAGGTTGGCTTTTAAGGCAAAGTTTGACTTCGGTCAACATTTTGAGTAAACGATCTCGGAATCGAGTTTCGACGATTCCAGTAGCTTCGTAAGATGATTTCGGACTTGTACGTATGTCAGGAATGGGTTTTGGATGACCCGAGAGCGTTTCGACACCAAATAGCGAAATAGAGTTTCCTTAAGTTTGAAATTTGGTTTGGAACGTGATTTTAGGTTATCGAGGTCCGAACGGAATTCCGAGATCGGGAATAGTTCTGTTATGTCATTCATGACTTGCCTGAAAAATTTGGTGTCATTCCGAGTATTATAGGTCTGTCCGGCGCGTTGTCATAGAAATCAAGAACTTAGAAATTCTTAAGTTTGATTCTAGGGGTTTTGAGGGGTGATTTTGAGTTTTAGCGTTATTTTGGGTGTTCCGAAGACTCGAGCGAGTCCGTAATATGATTTAGGACTTGTTGGTATAATTGCACGGGGGCTCGGGTGGGCCCAGGTGCCTCCTGGACACCCCCACGAGGCTAAAAACCAGCTAAAATAGTTGCAGGTGCACCTGATCTGCTGTGATCGCATGTGTGGTTGCCCAGTCGCAGGTGCGGGACCGCTCCTGCGGTCCCAAGCATCGCAGGTGCGACCCCAGGTGAGGTCCCCTTTGACCGCAGGTGCGGAACATTTTCCGCAGGAGCGGGTCCGCTGGTGCGGAAACCCCTCCGCAGGTGCGATCCCCAGCCTCCTTACCAATTTTCGCAGGTGCGAGCCCAAGCTCGCAGGAGCGAGACCGCAGGTGCGGTCCTCGAGCTGCAGGTGCGAGATCCCTGAAGACAGTGATCTCATTTAATACGGGATTTGGCCATTTTTCACCATTTCTTCTCCTCCATTGGCGATTTTGAGAGCTTTCAAGAGGGTATTCGGCCTAGCTACTAAGAGGTAAGTAAATTCCATTTAAATGTTAGATTATTACACCAAAACTTAAGTAATAAACATCTAATTAGTGAAAATCAAAGGGGTTAAAGTAAAAACCTAGGGTTGATGAACTTTAGGGAATTTCACCACTTTTCTACCATGAAATCATACAAAAATTATAGATTAATGATCCTTAGGCCATGGGTGAGTATTATCTTTGAAAATTTCCGGAACCTGAGCATGTGGGCCCGGGGGTGTACTTCGGGATTTCTTCAAGAAGAGTAAATTAACTTAATAAGTAGGAGAACTTCCATACTTTGAGCATGCATTGACATGTTTATATATCATTTGACTAGTTTCGAGTCCTCGGGTGTAAAGTTTGGAGTTTCGGGCGCGTTCTTGACCGGGAAGTAGATTCTACGCGAGGTGAGTCTCCTGTCCAACCTTGTAAGAGGGAATTTTTCCCATAGGTAAATGTAAATGATTGAATTGTCCTTGTTTGTGTCGGGTAGAATTTAGGATTTCACAAGCATGCCTTTATGTGCCTTACTTGTATCTTTACATGTGTTACTGGTTGCTTATTATCCTTGAAATTGACATGAGAATATTAGGAAGCTATGTGTAAGTTTAAGTGCTTAAATCTCTGAATTTAAGAATAATCCATGATAAATTCCTGAATTTCCTTACAAATTTTGTGTATGTCTACGAGCACTCGTGTCGTATGTATGATTCGCGAGCGGGGTAGCCCTATATTTATGTCAGCCGCGTCTCATGATCGATTCGCGAGCGGGGTAATGGATGCATCTATGGTTCGTGCCGCTCGACCCTCGGCATTGCACATTTATTTTCGCGTCACTTCAGCCGTACGCTTCGGCATAGTATGTTCTATGTATTTGACTGAGAGTCTTGTTATTATTAAATAAATTACCCCACGTGTAAGGGGAACTTGAGACTTTTGTGGTAATTTACTATTTGACTCATGAGAATAAATTGCAGTTTTATATAATTGATACTTCATGCCTTAGTGATTTTCATGACTACATTTCCTGTCTAGCCTTATTTAGTAATATTATTGGTTATTGACCCTAGTAAGTATCACGTCTACCTCTTGTCACTACTTCTTCGAGTTTAGACGGGATACTCACTGGGTACATATTTGTTTATATGTACTCATGCTACACTTCTGTACTTAATTGTACAGGTTCTGGGGCTGTTGCACCTGGTCACCATTCAGGTGTCCGTCGCTGAGAGTACTATATGGATCAGACTACACGGTGAGCTGCTCTTCCTGGCGTTCCTCAGCAGCACTGTGGAGTTTCCATTATTGTTGGATATTCTGTCTATCCTTCCAGATAGTTGTACATCTATTTTGTTTATTTTGTATATTCCACTAGTCGCCTGTGGACTTATGACACTAGGTCTTGGCACACGTAGTTGATTCACTAGTATTATGCTACTCTGTTTTATGCTGGCAAACGATTTTTGAGTTACTTTAAATCAATTTGCCTCACTTTCCTGACTTTCATGAAAGGACTTCTTAAATTAAAACCGGACAAGTATTTGAACATCTCATTAATTTAAGTAATTTCGTTAGCAAACTAGTGTTGGCTTGCCTGACTCCAGTGTTGGGCGCCATCACGACCTGAATAGGAATTTGGGTCGTGACAATAACTACTCAAAACAAACCCAGTACTGGTAATAAACCTCATATCAAACAAAACGTCGCTCTAAATCCTCTGTACACTGTCGATGATGAAAGAAATATGCAGAAACTCGCAGCCACTTATCAGATATACAAGTCATGGAACTCTCCCTCATTCCACAAGAATTATTGCCAATTTGTAAGCCGACTTCTGATATTATCCTTTAAAATATACCACAATCAGATCTGATTGGATCCATTCTAGCTCCATCTACTACAAATGAGAATGAACGAACTCGGTCTAGCGGGAGAGAGGCTCAATAAGATAAGTTAATCTTAGTTCCTGAATACTTTACCCAATTGTATTTTATTGGAATTGAGATAATACTACGATCGCATATTATGAAATACAGTCGTCCTACTGACATGCCACGCCAATACAACCTTAAGCCATAAACCATGCAATTCGTGCACCAATACGTAACAATTCAAATGTACCCAAAACAGAAAAATGATTCAAATGAGAGAACTGTCTTGCAAGCTCAACAAGTACAACCGAAACCACAATGCTACGAACCTATCATACATAGTAGAACCCAAACAAACGAATCTAACACAGAGGTTCATATCCCAACATAACTCTACTTCAATGCATGACTCCATCCTAACACTGTGACACATGAAATACCTCAAGCCACAATGCTCAAAGTCAACAACCACACGCAACTTGACATCAACTACACGAAGTGTGTGACCATAACCACTGAGAAGCAAATAGCACAATATACAACAATTCGGAGAGAACATAACCAAGGCGCAATCAACCATTCAACACCTTAATATCCATCATGCTCAAATTCCTCTATAAGGCCCAAATAGAAGCACACCACGTGTGCATATAACCAACAAATCACAACCTCTTGTAGCATAGTAGAGTAACTCATATAACATATCATAACACGTATAAACTCAAATCTAACGGAATGGTGCATCCCTCAACAATAGTAGTAGAGAGTCAACCAATCCGACCCGGTGTAGAATACACATCCCCATTGGGACTACAAATGGGTCAAAAATCAACTCTGGTCATCAACAAATAGATTAATGAGCCCCGAAAGTCCACTATGACCTAACCATAACACATAGTATCATATGGCTAACTTTGTCCATGTTTACACAGTCCACAACCACGAAAAAAGCTGCTTCTGAGAACTCCCAGTCTCTGAGTCCATAGAACACATGACTCACCATATCTGATCCCAACTCTACCGCTCGAATGTCTGACACATCTCTCATACACAATCATCCCACGAGGAATACTTTTATAATTCTTCTGTGCCACATGGGAACTTATGAATGTGAGCAGCCGATCAACCGGGCGAGTACCACATTATCAATGAAGCATTTGTAAGTCAACACACAGTGCCCTTTCTGAAATGCACACCCTTCTCAGGAATTACCAAGTAGTTATAACATTCATCTAAATATCAGAAATTGTCGATGTTGTTAGAAATTCATGACCTTCCCTCCAAATATGAATTGTGACCTTGCACATGAAAATCTCAATCCCACACAACACATCGCATCTATCATTCCATCATATGAGAAGTAAGAGAATATCATAATCAACTCTAAGTCACAAGCAAAATACCTACCCGGTCAGTCAGAAACCCTCCATTTGATCCTATCCTTGAGAAAATCACAATACACAACATGTTCTTCATGCCAATGGGAAATATAAAACTCGAACCATGGTGGAAACCATTAAAATCTCTTTGAAATCCATTTGCACATAACCAAGCTATGCAAGTCGGCAAAACCCAAGAGCATTTCCACGAAACACCTGTAATGACTCACCACGTCATTAGAACCAAAAGAACCGAGCATACCATTACTTTGTTGATCCAACCTACTACCAAGCTACCCTAGTTCTCCGAGTTCCTTTCGAATTGCCTTCCAGCTGATACTTTCCCTTGCCAGAATACCACGATCCTTACCCAAAACTCACCACAAGAGACCCAAACATAAAACCACATCTGTGACACCCACTCTGAAGATACCTTTTGTGAACCTAAAGCCATTAACTTCACCTTCCTAATAATGAAATGTATAATTCATAATGATATAAAAATACCGTGAATCTTAACACCATCCAATGCAAAATCTCATATGTTAGCCATATATCGGTCCGAGGAATTCTCAATTGTTGCATATAAATATTGAACTCATTAGACCCTTCTCGAGAATCATTGACTCTGCTGGAATACCAATTGCACCACCCAACAGACCGAACAACATGTGCTCATTTAGAACAACAACACCCCAAAGAGGTAATCCTTCCTTATGGATGTTGATACCCAATTTTTCCTCAAATTTTTTTCAAAATTGCAAATCTACTTTCAAAATCACTCTTTGCAGTAATTGATATTTTTCAATAATTTCTCGTATTTTTATCAAATTCCTTCCTTGTTTATTTAATATTTTATGTTCCATAATTATTCATAATTATGCATAAATGATGTTATAAATAATTTCAAATCATTTTCTTACTCAGTATGTTATTTATATCTTAGTTAATTCCATTAAGGTTTAATTATTTCACAAATTAGCCAATATTGGCATTATTTAGTTAATTTCATCAGTTTTTGCGATTATAGCACAAATATACATTTATACCATTTTTAAAAGCAACAACTGATCATTTTTATATTTTTATAGTAGTTAACTATCTTAATTTCATTTATTTTGTTTTAATTTCATTTTACACACTTAGCAGCTATTTTAATTAATTAATTATCTTATTTTTAGGGTATTTAACACTTAGCCCCATTTCATTTAAATTTTAGCCAACATTTAACCCAACCCCACCTGACCCAAAACCCATTCTCTCACCCAACCAAAACCCATTCCTACCCGGCCCAACCCCATGCTTGATCTGAACCGTTGATCATTTGAGATCAACGATCCAGATCTAGGTTACCATAATTAACTCTTACCACTACCCAAACCGACCCCTCATTTTTTCCAAGACTCGTTCTCTCTCTATCTCTCTCTGTTACTCTCTAGTTCTCTGTAGAAGCTTCTTTGGCTTCTCCCTTCCGATGGGGTCCGCCCATCTTCTCCGGTTGGTTCTCACCGGAAACCCTGGTTCTTCACCATCTCCTGGTTATCTACCTACCTCTCACCGGTCCAGTGATACCCTGGGGTCCTCAGGCGAACTTGGAGTGGTTCTATTGCCTCCCATGGTCCCATTCCACTTTCCGTCATTCCCGACCGTTTGAGTAAGAAACTACAACCTTCTCCGGCTTAAGTCGGCGGTGTCTTTGAGGTTCTTCCTACTTCTCTGGGTTCCACGAAACCCTAACCCTATGTCTTTCGATTTTTTCTAGATCTACTTTGGATCTACAGTGTTATGAAGCTTTTTTCTATGTTTTCTCTGAAAAACTTCCATCTTTAAACGATCTTTCAATTTTAAAAACTAGGGTTTCATAAACCCCTTTCAAAACGATTTTTTGCTTCTATTTTTAGTATTATTCTATGTTTCTTTCTGTGATTTAACGACTGATTCAAGATGTCTTTCATCTTAACTTGCTTTACTGAAAACCCTAAAAAAATTAGTCTTAATCCTGGATTCTGAGTTCGTCTTTGATTACATGTTCGATTATCATGCATATGTGTTTGTCTATCATAAACATTACGTGCTCTGTGTGAATCCTTGCTTTATACCCTGTGTTGTTTGTTAAATTTTCCCCTTTCTGCCTATTGTGAGTTTTATTCTTTGTGCTCTCATAAATTTGTGCTAATGTTCTCCTAAATCAGTACCATTAGCCATAATTGAGTCCTTGAATTCTTGTGATTGATTCATAATTGATCTCGCATGAGATTCTCTACTGATTCTGTGCATCTCTTTGCATAGCTGTGATATTTCCCTCGAACCTATGATTTTGTGTATGTTCAGTAGAATTCTGTAATGATTTTTCAAATTGTTTCCTTGTTTGTGGGATACTTTCCTTGATTATACTTGATTCCCTGTGAATTTAATTACATTCGAGATTCCCTCGACTAATTTTTTTTTAGAATTAAAATCATACTTTGCCCTAGGAATACACTATCAGTTTTAGTATGTACTTTCCTTAATTATGTGTTATGTATTTGGTCCTTACTATATGCTACATGATGTAACTACTCCTATTGGGGTAAAATTAATTTTTAGTTGATTCCTTTCCCTTATTTAACTTTGATTGTCCCGTTTGAACTTGACTCCCTAATTAAAGGGAGTCCATGTCTGTAATTGATACTGATTGAGTATTATTTCCATAAATATGTTAGACTAGTACTCCTTACCTTACTTCTTTACTCGTTTTCAGAATTATAAATACTCTACTCTAGGACATGAACAGACACGAACAAGAGATACTATTCTAAGATCCCTCTTACACACACACATTCTCTCTTGTCTCTCTTGCTGTTACTTGCAACTCAGTTGGCTGCAAGACAAAACTGAGTAATTCTGTTGTTCTATTGCACTACTGCTCTACTGTTCTGTTGCATCTACACACTATTGCTCTATTGTTCTTCACTTTACTTCTCTTCACTTTGCATTCAATCTTGCATTCAAACTGGTATGTTTCTAGTTTAAGTTTATAGTACCCAAAACAACATGTTCCTGTTCGTATTAAGATTCCTTTTTCTCTCATGCCTCTACTTGTGGTTCTACTGCTTGCCTTGCAATTAGCATGTTTACGTTGTCTCTCTATGTTTAACATGTCTACTTGTCTATGTGATATCCCTTCACTTCAGCATGTCTAGTACTTTTACTATATTTTTCATTATGAATCTGCCTTACCCCCTCCTAATTCCGAATACAATTGGCATGTTTACTTTGTCCATGTGATTTCCCTTTAGTCCAACATGTCTATTGCTTTCCTTGTATGATTCACTATGATTCTGCCTGATTCCTAAGTAACTAGCCTACTTGTTTTATCTATGCGACTGCTCTTCCTCTTATTTCAGCATGTCCAGTGTTTTCTTATATGTTTTCATCATGAATCTGCCTAACTCCTAACACTATAAGCATGTATTCATGATACTCAGTTGTTATATAACACTGAACCTGATGTGTGTCTCTATGTGATACTCCCCCCCCCCCCCCCCCCCCCCAATCTAATACTGTTAAACTTTTAGCATGAATACATTTGTTATGGCTGTAACTATTTGAGTCCTGTGGGACTTCTCTGATGTTAGCTTGGATGCCACTATGTTCTCACTACTAGTCCCCAACCCTTTTTCCCCTGCTTGTGTTTGCTTCTTGAACTATGTACGCTTTTATGAGTTGTTTCTTTTCCTCCTCAAACTGGTTTCTACAAAACTCCTGTGTTGTTCTCTAAAGTTGTCTTTCAAAACAATTTCAGAAAAAACTTTTTCAACTCAATTCTTTTAAAACTATAAGCACATCTCACTACTCTTAGTCTCTAAGTTCATCCCCCCTCGTGTGAGCATTGCCTTGGGGACCATTTGAGTACCCATTGAACTCTGACACACAAGGCTGGCATTCCACACTGCACTTACTCATTCCTGGCTAGGGAACTTGGGTGTGAGCACTGCCTGGGATCCTCTGAGGTCCTTAGGAACTCTGACACACCTGGGTTACAAAGGTCATGGCATATGGCATGTTTGGATCTGGATACTTGGGCCTACTGTTAGGCTCCCTATAGTGTAACTTCTTAAATTTTCTTATTTACTTATGTAATTTATGCAATGCTGGTCTGTAATAATTAATTGTAACAATGACTCTGGGGTTTGGATAGTAAAATGGGTGGGGTTATGCATGCTTAGTATAATTACGGGTAGAAACCATGCTATAGGTTTTTTTTCCCATATGTGTGTAATAGTCACCATGCTTAGGGGTACTTGCAATGCATGCATTAGAGAACATGTTTTAGGCCTATTTATTTCAGCATCTCTACCATACTCATGCTCATCTAGAAATCTTGTTCATAGTTAAATAACAATAAAAGGACGTTATAATGTAACCACTTCAGCATCTTCACAAACGCATCGCCTAGATATCCTGTTTTTAGGTTAAATAACTACATTGACTGTCAAAACTGGTATTAGAAATCATGTTACCTTAGGCATTCATTCTTAGCATGCTCATATTGTCTATGCCAAACCTGTGTGTTAAAGACATACTTCTGTGAACATTTAGAAGTCATGTATTAGGTCCTGCAACCTAACCAAAAATTACGCCTTTGTATGTTCTGTTTCGAGTCAAAAGATGTGTAATAAGTAAGTCTCGCTAAAAATAGATTTTGATTGCTAAAAAAAATGTTTTCTGCATTTAGAACAGCATAGGTTTGCACTCAACATCCTGCCTGCATTTAGATATCATGCTTCGTAGGACCTGGATTCATACTTGTTTAAATACTCACCTCTTTATCACAGCTAAATAAAAGCAGACTCATCATGTCCGTTCACTATTTTATTTTATTTTGGAATACTAAACAGCGTGACTAGAGCATCTTAACATGCCTAGGCAAGCCTTAGGTATGAACACTTGCTAGAATTAGAAAACTACGTTTGTGCATTGATTGACTAATTATAGATAAGAAGTTTAAAACTGGTAAAAACACTCCTTCTGAAACTCTGCAATGAACCTGCCTCGCTACTGTATTCTCACCTAGACATCATGCTTTAGGTTCTGAAGTTAAAGACCTTACTTGTGTTTTAGTCGTGCTTATTATGTGTATAACTCGTGGAGGAATATCTGAACCTTGTATTTGCCTTTATGTGTTTCCCCTCTGTTTGCAGTCCTAACTTTTCTTGCTTGTCGCTTAGCATTTTGTCCTTTAAACCTAAGGGTTCAGCCTAGTACTTCCCCTTTTAAGAATAGTAGTCCTAGCCTCCTCCAGGACTAATAGGATGGGACGGGTAATAGCACGCAATAGAGTTCGTGACCAACACACATTTTAAATACCCTCACGGGGTGGGAAAGGGTAGAATATGGATATGATGACCGGTGCGCTAATACCACGTGTAGCTCTGCCTATCGGGTATTGCATTGATGTGATCCATATTACTTTAAACCTAGGACGTCTTTTCTCAAATATTTACTTTTGATTTCTTTAAAATTTCTAATGAACTTCCATACTTGTTTGAAATCCCCTCTTATATGAGTCGTACTTGTTATTTGCTTATTGTCCGAATTCACGAAAACCATTTGGCCGGGAACCACAGTTCTGGATCTCGAGGGGTGCCTAATACCTTCCCCTTGGGATAACTTCAAGCCCTTACCCAATCTCTGGTAATGCAAACTAGTCTTATGAGTTAACTAATCTAGGTGCCCTAACGCACCATAAAAATCGTTAGGTGGCGACTCTTCCTTTTAACCCTGTTTATCTTCAAAAGGAGTTGTCTAGAATGTCATAAAACCGATCTCTCCGCACTTAAGTTTGGGGAAAAAAGGGGGCGCGACAGCATGGCGACTCTGCTGAGGAAATATCTAGGCTTTCACCATTGCAAATTGTTTCGTGAATTTGGACCTTTAATTTTGCTTAAATGTTTGCACCCTTTCCTCTTCCCTATTACATGTCGTTGATTGTTTACTTATTTCAAATATTCATTCCACATGAACAGAACTAACATGTCTCTTTGTTTCCCTTTTCGTGATTGCTTTCAATCATAACTGCCGTATTTACCGCTTTTCTTAACGTGCAAATACATGACTATCTGTTTAAATGCTTATTTATTGCATATCATGCTCAACATTCATACTCCACTCGTGCCAAACAAAATACTATAGCAACGCTTACAATGAGTGGTTGCGCTATTCCTATATTACTACTCCTTAAATTCGGAAAGGCGTATTTGCGGTAAAACTAGTCGACAGTTCCGTGCCTTCCCCCTTGAGTTGTCCGCTCAAGGGTACCAGTCTAAAACCACATAGAAACCTTACTCTATTATACTGTGGCATGCATCATGGTCAAACTTAGCCAAGTTAACGTGTTGTCTGCACAATAACCTTTAAGACAGCCTTGTCCAAAGTCCATTGGGTTTTCCTAAAACCCAAATGGACACCCTCATGCTCTGTGCATTTATTTGGAGAACTAAATTCTTCCTGCTAATTATTGGTGTTAAATAGTCGAGTCTGGTGGGGGTAAAGGGCCTAACCTTGTCTATTTTGCAGAAATGAAGCATGAAGTCCCCAGATTCGGCATGGTCGCCAATATTCACCCTAGGCTGCTGAATTGGTGGGAAGACCTCCACTCTAGTGACAAAACTCTCATTAGAAAACACCTGGGCAATCTACCATCTCTTCTAGATATTCAGCCAAACAAAATGATGATAGAGGCCGCTACTCTATTTTGGGATTGCGATAGATCTGTGTTCCATTTTGGGAATCTTGAAATGACACCTTTATTAGAAGAGATAGGAGGATTGGCCGGTTTAGCTTGGGAATCTCCGGGGTTGCTGATGCCTGAAAACCGCACGGGCAGGGGTTTCCTCAAAATGATGGGTTTGAAGAAGAATCCAGAATTGGTGTGTCTGAAGGATTCATACATCCCTTTCGACTATTTATATGAAAGGTACGGTCACAGCAAATCGTATCGCACCTACCAAGATAAGTTTGCCATCACCTCTATGGGACATATCCATCGCCGAGTGTTCGTGTTTATGGTGTCTCTTTTGGGTTTGATTGTATTCCCAATGAAGAAGGAAAGAATCCATACTAGGTTGGCCATGGTAACTAAGACGCTAATGGAAGGGATAGACGGGCAGGATTTCAGCATTGTGCCCAGTATCATCGCAGATATGTATCGGGCCCTAGAAATGTGTCAACGAGGAGAAAGGCATTTCGAAGGTTGCAACTTACTACTCCAACTTTGGCTCATAGAACATCTGCAAAAAGGTGAATACTGACAAGACATCCATCGAAGGATTTGGGATGACCATATCGCTTTTCATCACCCAAAGCGAATGAACAATATTCCTGACATGTTCGCTCAGCCGGAGAATGCCGAAGGATGGGTTGAATTATTTGGTAACCTAATCGAGGATCAGGTTCAATGGATGTTCGAGTGGTTTCCGACAGACGAGTTAATCATTCGGTCCCGAGACGCTTCATTTCTGATACTGATTGGTCTGAGGGGGACATACCCTTACGTCCCTCTTCGAGTTATGAGGCAAGCAGGTAGAAGGCAGGTCATACCTAGGGTCGAGAAAATGAGTCATCTTCGAGCAAATTTTCAAAATGATGATAGCCCACACAAATGCGAAGCTCAGCACCTATGGCACTGCAGGATTAGGCTCGAAAAGGACACCATCGACCCAGACAGGTATATCGTCGGTTGAACTTCTTTCTATCTTGGTTGGTTAGAAAAAGATCTGGGTGGTCGAATCAAGCCAGGGTTCGTTCGAGGTCACTGGGTCATAGACGAAAAGGCTGAAGCACAAGTCAAGTACAACCAACTGCGCAAAAGGATCTGTGAATGTGAGGACGATCACCACAAGATACATGAGTCAAACAAAAGGTTGATCGAGGAATGGAAGGACATGTCTGTCAGCGCCAACCAGAGGTTAAGTCACTTGGAGCAAGGTATAGTTGAACTGGAAGAATAATTCATCAAAAGGATTGAGACTTGCCAAAAAGCTGAGGGAGCTGAAGGGGGATACTTAGCCAGAACCTACCTACTGCTGGGACTTCGCGAGTTGGGAAAGCTGATCGAGGGAAGCAAGAATGTCGAATATGGGGCAGGTCCTTCTGGGACCAAATAGATAGGGGTGTCTTATTTTCTTCATTAATGTAATAAGGCCTATGGCCATTAGTGCCCTTTATTTTTCGCATATTTAGAGTCATCTTAAAGATTTGTCTATTTTCTATAAATAAAATGAGGCATTTAGCATTTTAAGTTCTCCAAATTAATTTGTTGCTAGGCCTACCTCGGGCACAAAGAGGTCCCCAACTTAGGATACGCTTTACGTTTTCGCATTACGTGCTTAATTTCTGCAATATTTCTTATAATCTTCACTGACTCGGTTACCTTTTGTTTTGTTTCTCTTTTAGTTATTATCCCCTTCCCCAAAGGTTAGTTCGCACATTCTGGCATCATCCGCCTACCGCACAAGATCCAAAGGGCCTCCACCTACTCCTCCTCTCAGTCCTCCCAAAAGTAGAAACAAGGGCAAAAGTCAGATGGCAGAGTCCAGCGGTATCAGGAAAGACAATACGGTTGAACAGGTTGAGACTACCGAAGGCCGGGGTATTCAGGTTTTGCATGAGAACATGTCACCATTGGAACAGAAATTGTTGAAGTTTCAAGAGGAGCTCGACCAGGTCCGAAATTTGGCCAATCTGCCATTTTCCCTAAACATCCCTGGCGTCAACCCTACACCACCACAGAATATCCCAAAACCACCAAATCATCCTGCACCTCACCATAACCAAGCTCTCCCTGCACGATGCAACACTTGCCACAACAACACTCCACCACCCACGTATCAACCTACCCCACATAGATATTCACAACCCGCTCCCGTCTACAACACCTATAATTCCCAGCCACCTCAATATCAATCACCCCCTACCCGCCAAAATTTCCCTAGGCCTCGCCTTAACTTTGATCGCCACCCTCCAAAACAATATACCGCCATAGCCGAGCCTATTGACCAGCTGTATGAAAAACTCAAAGTTGCTGGTTATGTCACGCCTATCCCTGCTGCCACCCCTAAGAACCCTTCTCAGTGGGTTAACCCAAACAAATCTTGTGCATACCATTCTAGTATGAAAGGACACACCATCGAAGAATGCCGCTCTCTGAAATATAAGATACATACCCTCATCGATAACAAGATTATTGTGGCAAAAAATCCCGCTCCGAACGTCTGCAATAACCCTTTACCAGACCATAAGGGTGGAGGTATCCATATGATTGAAGTAGATGATGATTGGGACCCCGAGGGGTCAATTTGGTTGATCACAGAAGGCGATGACCCAAAGAAACCTGCAGTCACTCTAAACCAGATCATAGTCCAGATTCATCCATCTGAGAATACCGAGGTGAATATGTCTATCCCATTTGAGTTTGAAGCAGCGTCGCCTGCAAAGGCGAAGGCGCCAGTGCCAATTGAAGTTTAGTTTGTATCTCCAGCAAACGCACCAGCACAACTGGAGGTTTCACTCCTGCCACCCCTAACATACACTCCAGTTGAAGTAAGAATGAACACGCCAATTCCAGTAGCAATGCCAACCACACCACCTTTCTATTCAAATGCTATCCCTTGGGATTATACAACCGAGGCAAGAATGAAAGGTAAAAACAGGTCTGAGGAAGCCATTGCAGCACAGGGTATGACAAGAGCTGGTAGAGTCTACACCCCTGAGCATCTGGCCGAGTCAAGCAAGCAAGCTGCCAACCGCCCTCCCCTCATTGAAACAGGTTTCGATGATCTTTGGAGGAAAATACAGGCTAAGGAGTATTCGGTCATCGACCAACTAAACAAGACACCAGCGCAGATCTCTATTCTCTCTTTGCTGCAGAATTCTGAGACGCACAGAAATGCTTTACTAAGAGTGTTGAGCGAAGCGTACGTGCCGAACAACATCACTAGTGGGGAAATGGCCAACATGGTGGGCCAGGTACTGGAAAGTCACAAAATTACTTTTCATGAAGACGAGCTACCACCTGAGGGATTGGGACATAACAAAGCATTGCACATCATCGTGCAATGTGAAGATTATTTCATCACGAGAATCTTGATCGATGGAGGTTCAGTCTTAACATTTGTCCGTTGATAACACTAAAAAAATTGGGTAAAAGACTACATGAGATAAGAGAGGGAGCAATCAACGTGAAAGCCTTCGACGCGTCTCAAAGAGCTACCATGGGGGAAATCAGTCTATGCCTACAGATGGGACCAACCTGGTTCGAAGTTGACTTCCAAGTAATAGACGTACCGGCATCTTACAACTTGCTGTTAGGACGACCCTGGATCCATGTTGCTGGGGTCGTCGCATCAACACTACATCAGGCGGTGAAATTCGAGTGGAACCACCAAGAGGTAATCATCCACGGCGACGATAGCAACCCTATCTACAGTCGCCAGACTATCCCTGTGATTGATTGAAAGAGAAAATTGGGTGGAGAAACTTATCACCATATTGAGCGAGTCAACGCCATTGACAAAGACAAATGGTAGGATAGCAAAATCGAGAGCATACTAAACTGGAATGGGTACGAGCCTGGCAAAGGGCTCAGCAAGAACCTTCAAGGAATCTCCAAACCCATCAAGATCAAAAAACATGGTACTACTTTCGGTCTGGGATATGAGTACACCTGGGAAGAATTCAATAGTTGGTCACCACCTTGGCGCGGTCCTTACTACCCATTGGAGCAGCCGATACCGCATCTGGAGCAGACCTTCCAACAAGCCAACGTTATTTATGGGTCAGACGAAGAAGAAGCACTCGCTGCACTGAGGAATTTGTTCCTGGAGGATGATGATATGGATTGCTATGTTATTCTCCAGGAGGAGGGGGAGGAAGGCCCTTCCGTACAGGCAGTAAGAGAGGGAGCATATCTCAAGAACTAGTCTATCAGGACCACCAAAGCCCGCCGAGCCTCGGGGTAGCAAGGCTAAAAACGAGCATTATTTACTGTTTTATTCACTAAACATTTTTCCTTTTTCTGCATTTTTCAATTCCCGCAATAAGATCTTCAATGTTCAAAACAAGTTATTCAATTTATCAAAGCAATTTTCAATTTCTTTATGAATCCGATATTCATTGTTACCATTTTCTCTCATTACTTTATCTATACAGCATTACTATTACTTTACTTGATGAACCGATGACTGTGACGTGCAATGAAGCGACGCAACAAACGGACATTGATTCAGACGAAGACGATATACCCGACGAAATTGTTAAAGAGGTCAAAAACTTTGAAAATAGACCTAAGTCCAACTTGGATGAGACTGAGGTTGTCAACCTGGGAGATTCAGAAAACGCCAAGGAAACACGCATCAGTATCCATTTGTCACCGTCAGAGAAGAAAGAGTATACAGAGTTCCTAAGGGAGTATGAGGACATATTCGCCTGGTCTTACGATGACATGACTGGTTTAAGTACATCTATTGTGGCTCACAAACTGCCGACTAATCCGACATGTCCGCCGGTAAAGCAAAAGCTCAAAAAATTCAAACTTGACATGAGTTTGAAAATCAAAGAAGAAGTTACCAAGCAGATCAACGCCAAAGTTCTCCGGGTAGTTGAGTACCCGACATGGTTAACCAACATTGTACCTGTGCCAAAGAAGGACGGGAAGGTCAGAGTCTGTGTCGACTACCGGGATCTCAACCGGGCCAGTCCGAAAGACGACTTCACTTTGCCAAACATACACATTCTGATTGACAACTGCGTCAAACATGAATTACAGTCCTTCATAGATTTCTTCGCTGGTTATCATCAGATTTGAATGGACAAGGAAGATGCTGAGAAAACGGCGTTCATTACTCCATGGGGAGTGTACTGTTACAAGATGATATCGTTCGGTCTAAAGAATGTAGGGGCCACCTACATGAGGGCTATGACTACCATATTCCATGACATGATTCACAAAGAGATCGAGGTGTATGTGGACGACGTCATTATCAAATCAAAGAAATTTGCTGATCATATGGAAGATTTAAGGAAGTTCTTCAACAGGTTGAGAAAATATAATCTGAAGCTGAACCCCGCAAAGTGTGCATTCGGGGTTCCTGCTGGGAAATTGCTGGGATTCATTGTGAGCCGTCGGGGAATAGAATTGGATCCATCAAAGGTCAAAGCCATTCAAGAACTACCACCACCAAGAAACCAGAAATATGTTATGAGCTTCTTGGGGAGGCTCAATTACATCAGCCAATTCATACCACAGTCTATAGTCATCTGCGAACTGATCTTCAAAATGTTAAAGAAGGATGCTGCAACTAAGTGGACTGAGGATTGTCAAAAAGCTTTCGACAGAATCAAGGAGTATCTATCCACACCGCCGATCTTAGTACCACCTGAGCCAGGTAGACCCCTGCTACTCTACCTTGTCGTACTAGATGGAGCTTTCGGTTGCGTTCTGGGGCAACATGACGAAACAGGAAGGAAGGAACAATTTATTTATTATCTCAGCAAGAAGTTCACTTCGTATGAAGCCCGGTATTCTTTGCTGGAACGCACTTGTTGCGCTTTGACTTGGGTCGCTCAGAAGCTGAGGCATTACTGTTATGCCTATACAACATATCTCATATCAAGGATGGATCCATTGAAGTACATCTTTCAAAAACCCATGCCCACTGGCAAGCTAGCCAAATGGAAAATCCCGCAGAGTGAGTTCGACATTATTTATGTGACTCAAAAAGCGGTCAAGGGCAAGAATTAGCAGACCATCTTGCGGAGAATCCAGTGGACGGAGAATACGAACCCCTGAAAACGTATTTTCCTGACAAAGAAGTATCATTCGTAGGAGAAGACATTGCAGAATCCTACGACGGTTGGAGGATGTTCTTTGATGGCGCAGCAAACTTCAAAGGAGTCGGTATCGGAGCCATCTTAATATCAGAAACAGGTTAGCATTATCCAGCATCCACCAAACTCAGGTTTCCTTGCACCAACAACATTGGTGAATATGAAGCCTGCATCGTAGGGCTCAACATGGCCATTGACATGAACGTCCAGGAGCTGTTAGTGATTGGTGACTCAGACTTATTGGTACATCAGATACAAGGAGAATGGGAAACCAAGAATTCCAAGATACTTCCATATCTACATCACGTTCAGGAGTTGAGGAAGAGATTCACAAAGATAGAGTTCCGGCATGTCCCCAGAATCCAGAATGAGTTCGCCGGTGCATTGGCTACTCTGTCATCTATGATTCAGCATCCAGACAAGAATTTCATTGATTCCATTCCAGTGAAAATCCATAATCAGCTAGATTATTGTGCCCATGTTGAAGAAGAAACGGATGGAAATCCTTGGTCCCATGACATCAAGGGATATTTGGCAAAAGGAGAATACCCAGAGCTTGCAAATGCCACTCAGAAGCGCACACTTCGGAGATTGTCTAACAATTTCTTTCACAACGGAGGAATCTTGTATAGGAGGATTCCTGATTTGGGGTTATTAAGGTGCGTCGACGCAAATGAAGCATCAAAACTATTGGAAGAAATTCATGCTAGGACATACGGTCCACATATGAACGGGTTTGTATTAGCAAAAAAGATACTCCGAGCGGGTTACTTCTGGATGACCATGGAAACAGACTGCATCCAGTACGTCTGGAAATGCCACCGCTGTCAGATACATGGAGATATGATAAAAGTACCTCCGAGTGAGCTTCACGCAACAAGTTCACCATGGTCATTCGCCGCCTGGGGCATGGACGTCATTGGACCTATCGAGCCTGCTGCCTCCAACGGACACATGTTTATTTTGGTTGCCATTGATTACTTTACTAAATGGGTCGAAGCAGCCTCCTACAAAGCAGTTACTAAGAAATTTGTGACCGACTTTGTCCGCGACCCCATTGTTTGTCGGTTCAGAGTTCCAAAGTCGATCATCACCGATAATGGTTCCAACCTCAACAGCGACCTAATGAAAGCTATGTGTGAAACTTTCAAGATCAAACACAAGAATTACACATCCTATCGGCCTCAAATGAATGGAGTCGTGGAGGCCGCCAACAAGAACATCAAGAAGATACTAAGGAAGATGATAGAAAGGCACAAGCAGTGGCACGAGAAGTTGTCATTCGCCTTATTGGGATATCGCACCACGGTCCGCACATCAACCAGGGCAACTCCCTATATGCTGATCTACAGTACAGAGGATGTTATTCCTACCGAAGTTGAGATTCCATCTCTGAGAATTATACAAGTTGGGCTATAGCCCTCCAAGACGGAAAGAGGATGAACGCAGTTTGTCATGGTCAACTCTATCAGAACAGAATGTCCTGAGCCTTCAACAAGAAAGTCAAGCCAAGACGATTCACACCAGGGAAGCTGGTGCTAAAGAAAATATTTCCTCACCAAGACGAAGCTAGAGGGAAATTCTCTCCCAACTGGCAGGGTCTGTACATGGTTCACAGAGTACTGACAGGAGAAGCACTTATACTTGCAGAAATGGAAGGAGAAGTTTGGCCAAAACCAATCAATTCAGATGCAGTCAAGCGCTACTATGTGCAATTCCTTATGCTTTTGTCAACAATATAAATTGAACTACGCCTGACCTGATTCCCGTTTAAGAGGGGATACGTAGGCATCCCTATGGGTTCGGTCACAATTCAATAAAAAATTTATTTTCCCCCCATAATTGGAAACTGGGGCAGAATTTTCAGGAGGACCCTCAAAATTCTGAAGCAAACAGCAGTCCGGAAGTATCCACCCAGCCAACTGGGGCAGAATTTTGAGGAGGACCCTCAAAATTCTGAAGCAAGTTCAGCCGATCGCCGAGCAAGCAGCAGTCAAAAGTATTCACCTATAAAACTGGGGCAGAATTTTAAGGAGGACCCTCAAAATTCTGAAGCAAGTTCAGCCGATCGCCGAGCAAGCAGCAGTCAAAAGTATTCACCTATAAAACTGGGGCAGAATTTTAAGGAGGACCCTCAAAATTCTGTAGCAAGAGGTTGCAATACCTCGAACCGCGTCACGGTTGTCGCTTCATCTAAAAAACTATTTTAGATTATATGCTTATATTATATCTTTACAAAATCATGCATATCTATTTTTGGAAACAGCTTGTTTAGCAAATGCTACCCCCAACAGTACAAACAGTATCATCTGCGAGCAGACAAGTCAAGCAAAGCCGGCAGGGATACGAACTAACATTCCCCCCTTTACAGAACTTACAATTTTTCTTTGGATGCAGGCACAAAGATCGCAAAGGCCCCAAAATATATTACCCTCCCGAAGAACACACATTTCTCAAAGACACACTTCTCAAGCTCGTCGCACACGCCGACATTTATTATCATCACAAACGGCACTCCACTTATCGCAATACTCACAAAAATCATATCGCCGCAATTTATCACCAGCTAAGAACTCCTATCTGCATTTTATTTTCTGCACTTACATTGCATAAGGCTACTATTCTGCCTTCCGAGGTTAAACGCTACCTCCATCTGCATTTTATCCACTGCATAAGGCTACTATTCTGCCTTCCGAGGTTAAATGCTACCTCCATCTAAATTTTATGCATTGCATACGGCTACCTTTCTGCCTTCCGAGACTAAGCGCTGTCTCCATATGCATTTTATGCAATGCATAAGGCTACCTTTCTGCCTTCCGAGGTTAAACGCTACCTCCCCTTTACTTTTCAAAGCAACTACTGTCTCTACCATTATCTACTTCGCTTCCTTTCGGGCTAAGCTCTGCGCTTTTAATTCGCAAGACTAAGCTCTGTCTTTTTAGCATCATACTATTGCATTTTTTTTCATGGGCTGAAATATCGCCAACCTATCCAAAGGCGTCATCGTTCAGAGGCATCATCTTCATTGCCCGCGGATCTCATTTTATCAGTTTGCATATCATTATTCAAAGGCATCATGGTTCGGAGGCACCATCCTCATGGCCCGAGAACATCATTTCATAGCCTGCGAATCCCGCATCAAGTGATTCATGGCCCAGGACATCATGGTCTAAGGACGTCATCCTCAACCGTCCAAAGACAGCATTCATAGTCCAATGAGAATCTGATCATGTTTAAATTACGCACAATATATGCTTGTTATTCGTTTGCAGGAAATCTGGCTAGGAACAACCAGTCAGGCAGGAGCGGACCGCTCCAGCTCTCCTAACTACCTCGTAAACCATTTTGTTCACCTTACCTTGCACCTTGCATCTGTCCTTATAAAACGTCACCGGCATACTTCGCCAGTGACTCCTAAACTACATACGGCATGATTCCTGTAAATCCAGGGATATGTAGGCAGCTCAGAAGCCAGGGTGAGGCCTGAATCTTTCATACCATTTCCGCTCGGTCAAAATTGGCTATCATATCTTTACCCGACAACTCTTTCATCCTTCCCGGGTAAAGAGGGGCAGCTGTTGATACCCAATTTTTCCTCAAATTATTTTCAAAATTGCATATCTACTTTTAAAATCACTCTTTGCAGTAATTGATATTTTTCCATAATTTCCCGTATTTTTATCAAATTCTTTTCTTGTTTATTTAATATTTTATGTTCCATAATTATTCATAATTATGCATAAATGATGTTATAAACAATTTCAAATCATTTTCTTACTCAGTATGTTATTTATATCCTACTTAATTCCATTAAGGTTTAATTATTTCACAAATTAGCCAATATTGGCATTATTTAGTTAATTTCAGCAGTTTTTGCGATTATAGCACAAATATACATTTATACCATTTTTAAAAGCAACAACTGATCATTTTTATATTTTTATAGTAGTTAACTATCTTAATTTCATTTATTTGGTTTTAATTTCATTTTACACAAATAGCAGCTATTTTAATTAATTAATTATCTTATTTTTAGGGTATTTAACACTTAGCCCCATTTCATTTAAATTTTAGCCAACATTTAACCCAACCTCACCTGACCCAAAACCTATTATCTAACCCAACCAAAACTCATTCCTACCCGGCCCAACCCCATGCTTGATCTGAACCGTTGATCATTTGAGATCAACGGTCCAGATCTAGGTTACCATAATTAACTCCTACCACTACCCCAACCGACCCCTCATTTTTTCCAAGACCCGTTCTCTCTCTATCTCTCTCTGTTACTCTCTAGTTCTCTCTAGAAGCTTCTTTGGCTTCTCCCCTCTGATGGGGTCCGTCCATCTTCTCTGGTTGGTTCTCACTGGAAACCCTGGTTCTTCACCATCTCCTGGTTATCTACCTACCTCTCACCGGTCCAGTGATACCCTGGGGTCCTCAGGCAAAGTTGGAGTAGTTCTATTGCCTCCCATGGTCCCATGCCACTTTCCGGCCTTCCCGACCGTTTGAGTAAGAAACTACAACCTTCTCCGACTTAAGTCGGCGGTGTCTTTGAGGTTCTTCCTACTTCTCTGGGTTCCACAAAATCCTAACCCTATGTCTTTCAATTTATTCTAGATCTACTTTGGATCTACAGTATTACGAAGCTTTTTTCTATGTTTTCTCTGAAAAACTTCCATCTTTAAACGATCTTTCAATTTTAAAAACTAGGGTTTCATAAACCCCTTTCAAAATGGCTTTTTGCTTCTATTTTTAGTATTATTCTATGTTTCTTTATGTGATTTAACGACTGATTCAAGATGTCTTTCATCTTAACTTGCTTTACTGAAAACCCTAATTTTTTTAGTCTTAATGCTGGATTCTGAGTTCGTCTTTGATTACATGTTCGATTATCATGCATATGTGTTTGTCTATCATAAACATTACGTGCTCTGTATGATTCCCTGCTTTATACCATGTGTTGTTTGTTAAATTTTCCCCTTTTCTGCCTATTGTGAGTTTTATTCCATGTGCTCTCATAAATTTGTGCTAATTTTTTCCTAAATCAGTACCATTAGCAATAATTGAGTCCTTGAATTCTTGTGATTGATTTTTAATTGATCTCGCATGAGATTCTCTACTGATTCTGTGCATCTCTTTGCATAGCTGTGATATTTCCCTCGAACCTATGATTTTGTGTATGTTCAGTAGAATTCTGTAATGATTTTTCGAATTGTTTCCTTGTTTGTGGGATACTTTCCTTGATTATACTTGATTCCCTGTGATTTTAATTACATTCGAGATTCCCTCGACTAATTTTTTTTTGAATTAAAATCATACTCTGCCCTAGGAATATACTATCAGTTTTAATACTTTCCTTAATTATGTGTTATGTATTTGGTCCTTACTATATGCTACATGATGTTACTACTACTATTGGGGTAAAATCAATTTTTAGTTGATTTTTTCCCCTTATTTAACTTTGATTGTCCCGTTTGAACTTGACTCCCTAATTAAAGGGAATCCAGGTCTTTAATTGATATTGATTGAGTATTATTTCCATAATTATATTAGACTAGTACTCCTTACCTTATTTCTTTACTCGTTTTCAGAATTATAAATACTCTACTGTAGGACATGAACAGACATGAACAAGAGATACTATTCTAAGCTCCCTCTTACACACACACATCCTCTCTTGTCTCTCTTGTTGTTACTTGCAACTCAGTTGGTTGCAATCCAAAACTGAGTAATTTTATTGTTCTATTGCGCTACTGTTCTACTGTTCTGTTGCATCTACATACTATTTCTCTACTGTTCTTCACTTTACTGCTCTTCACTTTGCATTCAAACTGGTATGTTTCTAGTTTAAGTTTATAGTACCCAAAACAACATGTTCTTGTTCGTATTAAGATTCCTTTTTCTCTCATGCCTCTACTTGTGGTTCTACTGCTTGCCTTGCAATTAGCATGTTTACGTTGTCTCTCTATGTTTAGCATGTCTACTTGTCTATGTGATATCCCTCCTCCTTCATTTCAACATGTCTAGTACTTTTACTATATTTTTCATTATGAATCTGTCTTACCCCCTCCTAATTCCTAATACAATTGGCATGTTTACTTTGTCCATGTGATTTCCCTTTAGTCCAACATGTCTATTTCTTTCCTTGTATGATTCACTATGATTCTGCCTGATTCCTATGTAACTAGCCTACTTGTTTTATCTATGTGACTGTTCTTCCTCTTATTTCAGCATGTCCAATGTTTTCTTATATGTTTTCATCATGAATCTGCCTGAATTCTAACACTATAAGCATGTATTCATGATACTCAGTTCGGACGCTTGAATCTATTCCACCGCAAACTACCGAATATACTACTGCAGGATCTTCCGCGCCCCCACGTTAGAACTCTCTTTAACCGGAATCTTTATGGCTAAACCTTTTTTTTAACCGATTAAATCGTAAGTTGCATCCTCAACTATATAATATTGAACCTGATGTGTGTCTCTATGTGATACCCCCCCCCCCCCAATCTAATATTGTTTAACTCTTAGCATGAATACATTTGTTATAGTTGTAACTATTTGAGTCCTGTGGGACTTCTCTGATGTTAGCTTGGATGCCACTATGTTCTCACTACTTGTCCCCAACCCCTTTTTCCCCTGCTTGTGTTTGCTTCTTGAACTATGTACGCTTTTCTGAGTTGTTTCTTTTCCTCCTCAAACTGGTTTCTACAAACTCCTGTGCTGATATCTAAAGCTGTCTTTCAAAAAAATTTCAGAAAAAATCTTTTCAACTCCATTATTTTAAAACTATAAGAACATCTCACTACTCTTAGTCTCTAAGTTTATCCCCCCCTTCGTGTGAGCACTGCCTTGGGGACCATTTGAGTACCCATTGAACTCTGACACGCAAGGCTGACATTCCTCACTGCACTTACTCATTCGTGACTAGGGAACTTGGGTGTGAGCACTGCCTGGGATCCTCTGAGGTACTTAGTAACTCTGACACATCTGGGTTACTAAGGTCATGGCATATGGCATGTTTGGATCTATATACTTGGGCCTACTGTTAGGCTCCCTATAGAGTAACTTCTTAAATTTTCTTATTTACTTATGTAATTTATGCAATGCTGGTCTGTAATAATTCATTGTAACAACGACTCTGGGGTTTGGATAGTGAAATGGGTGGGGTTATGCATGCTTAGTATAATTACGAGTAGAAACCATGCTATAGGATTTATTTTCTATATGTGTGTAATAGTCACCATGCTTAGGGGTACTTTCCATGCATGCATTAGAGAACATGTTTTAGGCCTGTTTATTTCAGCATCTCTACCATACTCATGTTCGTCTAGAAATCATGTTCACAGTTAAATAACAATAAAAGGACGTTATAATGTTACCACTCTTCGCAAACGCATCGCCTAGATATCCTGTTTTTAGGTTAAATAACTACATTGACTGTCAAAACTGGTATTAGAAATCATGTTACCTTAGGCATTCATTCTCAGCATGCTCATATTGTCTATGCCAAACTCATGTGTTAAAGACATACTGCTATGAACATTTAGAAGTCATGTATTAGGTCCTGCAACCTAACCAAAAATTACGCCTTTGTATGTTCTGTTTCGAATCAAAAGATGTGTAATAAGTAAGTCTCGCTAAAAATAGATTTTTGATTGCTAAAAAAAACGTTTTCTGCATTTAGAACAGCATAGGTTTGCACTCAACAACCTGCCTGCATTTAGATATCATGCTTCGTAGGACCTGCATTCATACTTGTTCAAATACTCACCTCTTTATCACAGCTAAATAAAAGCAGACTCATCCTGTCCGTTCACAATTTTTTTTTTTTGGAAGACTAAATCGCGTGACTAGAGCATCTTAACACGCCTAGGCAAGCCTTAGGTATGAACACTTGCTAGAATTGGAAAACTACTTTTGTGCATTGTTTGACTAATTATAGATAAGAAGTTTAAAACTGGTAAAAACACTCCTTCTGAAACTCTGCAATGAACCTGCCTCGCTACTGTATTCTCACCTAGACATCATGCTTTAGGTTCTGAAGTTAAAGACCTTACTTGTGTTTTAGTCGTGCTTATTATGTGTATAACTCGTGGAGGAATATCTGAACCTTGTATTTGCCTTTATGTGTTTCCCCTCTGTTTGCAGTCCTAACTTTTCTTGCTTGTCGCTTAGCATTTTGTCCTTTAAACCTAAGGGTTCAGCCTAGTACTTCCCCTTTTAAGAATAGTAGTCCTAGCCTCCTCCAGGACTAATAGGATGGGACGGGTAATAGCACGCAATAGAGTTCGTGACCAACACACATTTTAAATACCCTCACGGGGTGGGAAAGGGTAGAATATGGATATGATGACCGGTGCGCTAATACCACGTGTAGCTCTGCCTATCGGGTATTGCATTGATGTGATCCATATTACTTTAAACCTAGGACGTCTTTTCTCAAATATTTACTTTTGATTTCTTTAAAATTTCTAATGAACTTCCATACTTGTTTGAAATCCCCTCTTATATGAGTCGTACTTGTTATTTGCTTATTGTCCGAATTCACGAAAACCATTTGGCCGGGAACCACAGTTCTGGATCCTGAGGGGTGCCTAATACCTTCCCCTTAGGATAACTTCAAGCCCTTACCCAATCTCTGGTAATGCAAACTAGTCTTATGAGTTAACTAATCTAGGTGCCCTAACGCACCATAAAAATTGTTAGGTGGCGAATCTTCCTTTTAACCCTTTTTACCTTCAAAAAGAGTTGTCCAGAATGTCATAAACCCGATCTCTCTGCACTTAAGTTTGGGGAAAAAAGGGGGCGCGACAATGGAACCGAGCAAATTCATACACCGTGTACACCACATCTTCCGCAATGACAACTCAATCAATCTGTGGTCACCACATACCCATAAAGTGTGACATAAACCGTATCCTGAAGCTCCTTTACTCGAGTCATCCTCGATCTAAACCTCCGCAAGTCACATTTTATTCACAAGTTCGCCTCAGCCCGAAACCAATACAATGCGTAACCATGCAACCAAATCGTCGATAGCAAACTCCCCTCGTTGGCTCAAAGCCATAGGTCAAAACAATCGATAACTCACAATGCCCATACCTTATGACAACCATGATACCGCAGTGAGATTCAACTAAACCTTTCATAAACTCATATAGCACAAACCACTTAATACCTTAAATCATCTGCTAAGCTCGCATTCGTTCTCATGACGACCAGGTAAACTATTACAACTGATCCAAACTCAAATGGCACAATTATAACCCATTGGTGGAAAAGAAAGCCTCCACACAACATCTTAAGGACCACACATCCGTAGATTACTCCGCATGAGATATCCCACCTGCTTAGCCTCAAATTGGCATCTTGTTATAGCCTTTCGCAACCACGATTACTACGTCATCACTTAATCTTCCTAAGTCTAAAATCACAACAAGACATGAAAATCTACTTCGTTCCACAATTAAACAACATGAAAAATCTTTTAACATACTCATAACTCGAGATTACACATCACATCGAGACAACAATCTAGCACTCAATAGTCCTTTTTACATCTCAAGAAAACTATTCTCATCACAATCAAACCTTCTGAACATATTTCGCAGTCACATCATGCTCATCATATAGATATCTCATTAGTGGTGATTTTACCACTCATTCTAATTTTTTTTTCTTAAGATTTTGTGTCCTTTAATTATAATATGAGGTCCTTTATGGTGTGTATAGTTATATTTTTAGGTAAATGATGCCATGAAGAGAGTTGAGTTCAATTGAAGTGGAATTGAGCAAAAAAGAGTTGAAACAATGCAACATTCATCAGTGATTCCGCATTTGTGGAATACCGGTCGCTTTTGCGACCTCGCATCTGTGAATAATTGGCCACATTTGCTGAAAAAGGCCTGGAAGGCATGAATCGCATCTGCGATTTGATCAACACATCTGCAAAAGCACACCTGCGCTAGAAGTCTGCATCTGTGGTCGCGCATCTACGCATGTAAGTTTGCTTCTGTGGAACAAGTGCTTCTCATCAATTGCAGCTTCTGCGTTAGGCTATCTGCACCTGCGAGGATCCATTCGTAAGTGCGGTCTATGGGCTTCAGACCTAGGCAGACTTGGAAATTCACATTCTCCTCAATCCCAAACCCACAAATACACAACTTAGCTCTTCTTTGGCATATCTTGGGCTTATTTTCAGTCCTTAGACTAGAGAGAACAAGTTTTTGAAGCTAGAGTTCTTGCACACACACTTGGGTCTTAAAGATTTGAAGCTTTTGGTTGAGAATTTCGTACTCATCTGTGCTAATTTCTTCATTTCCTTGCTTTGTATTGAATATTTGAGTGTGTAGTATTTTTTCCAACACTTGAATCTTGTTTATGGGAATATTCATTTTTAAAGTGTGGATTAAATATCTTGTTGTGCTTATGTATTGAACGATTTTTAGTAATATTGAAGTGAGTTATTTTTTCTTTAATTATTCTTGTTCTTTAATGTTTTCAAAGGGATTAGCTAACCCTAGGACTCGCCCATTAACCTCGAATTAATTTTGGGAAAGATAATTTGGGGTTGTGGAAGATTAATTAACAAGAACTTGAGTTTTTAACCTTCATTTTATTGATTCTACCTAGGGATAGGATTGAACTACTTGTAGCCATATCCGATGTACTTAATCTCTTAATTATTTTAGGGATAATTCAATTAGGAAGTCTTATTAGTTTTCAGAAGAAGCTAATATAGAACTATTACCCGAGGCTAATTAACATAAACTCGCCCATATTTGTAAAATCGTGAAATACATTGAATCGTTACTTGAGTGTAATTCCCGATGCATCCATGCTTGTAGCTATTGATCTTTTACTTGCTTTCTAGGTTAGTTTACATTATCGCATTTAGCTATAATATTTTCACAACCACATTCTAAGTTTTGGCATTGCATAATAAGTGATAATTCTCTTACACGCCTAATCGCCTACATATTGTTCTCTTTGGGATTCGACCCCGACTCATAGTTGGGTAATTATATCGCATGTGACCGTGTCCATTTACTTTTTAGTAGCGGATTTGGACATCATCAAAATTAGCGTCGTTGTCGGGGAACAATTTGGCGTATTTAGGTTGTTTGAGAAGTAAGCGTAAGTGATTTGGTCAAAACTTGTGAATATTTGTGCAATTAGTTTTCTTATCTTTGTTTATCTTCTTGTTTGTTTCTTGTTTATTTTCTTAGTTTTTAAAAAATGGATCATATAATGAAAAGTGGTTGGATGGTAGTTGTTCATACTTTGATGATCCGTACCCTTATTGTGGAGGACCACACTCATAAAAAAATTGTTTAAATTTTTCCGAGGGCGGATTGTGCGCACAATCTCAAACCCATTAGTGGAGTATTTGTGATAAGTGTGATCATCAAAAATTGTCATTGCGATAATTGTGCTTATTTGTCCTTCCCTTCCTCAAGCCCCCGCTATGATGATTCTACTCTTTGTGATGGAAATTATAGGGATGAGGAAGTGGAAGAAGTTGAGCATGGTCAAAATGGAGAGTTCAAGCTCATGTTAGAATGGCTACTTAAAGGCGGAAACAAAGAACAAAATGCCTTGGAGGAGCTTTTGAAAAATAACCTCCAAAATGATTTGGCACTTGAAAGGTTGCACTTACAAATGGGGGAAGTGCTTGAAGCTTTAGAGGTCCAAAAAGCCTCGGAAGTGAATGATAGCCAAGAACCTTCCTTAGAAGTGGAAGCCAAAATCCTTCCTTGGCAGTTGATCAAAACTAAGAAGAACTCCCAACTGCTAAAGATGAGAGGATTATGCTCATGTTGGAGGACATTCTTGAAAATGAGGAGAAGCAAAGTTTGGCACTCCAAGACTTAAAAAAAAGCACTACATCAAAATGATGAGACTATCCACACTTTGGAAGATCAAATGAAGTCATTGATTGAGGCTCATTATGCCTATCAATTTGAAAGTGTGGAAAGAGTTCAGGAAGAGTCCAACTCTGAGGAGGAATGTGTGAGCTTTACTTTGAGGAATCAAGAATTGAACATCAGCCAACCGACTCCATGCTTGTTAGTGATGCCGAGAAAAATATGGAATTAGAGTCAACCGGTGTAATTGAAAATATGGTTGAGATTGACTCTTAAAAGTTGAACCTATAAAGTTTAAATCTTGGATCCTCCTCTGACAATATGTGTTGTTTTGGCAAGAGGAAGAATAAGCAGAAACTTGTAGATAATTTATGAAAGAGTAAGAGAATGTAACATGTAAGAATTCATAAGCCGATGGAAAAGGACAAGAAAGCTTGAAAATTGAATGCGAGTGTATATTATTTCCACGGCCTGACATCTCACAAGTCATATGTTACTACTGAGGCAATTCATGCAGCTAGACAAATTTGTTGGAAGGTGAAGTTAATTGTTTTCTTCAAATACATAACAAATTAGAAAATATGTATAAAGTAAATGACTTACAGAGAGCAATACGCACAGATAATATATATATCAAGGTATAACTTGGTCACCTAAAAGAATAAACATATAGATCAACCTTATAAAAAGAAAGATACCCCTGTATAAGAAATAAAAACTTAAGTGAAATCGGGTCGAACACTAATCACTAATGAGAAAATCTTGTTCTACTATAAGGTTGATCTCTATGTTTGATTAAAGCTCACACATATAAAAAGATATTGGAGGAAACATCTCATACAGTCACACATTTGTCTTTTCAAAATAAGTTACTTGTTATTTTGATGATTTGGACTGCTGATCTATCGCATGGGCATTATCTCCTGCTTATCTTGATAGTTTCAGCAAAATTTGGATGTTTTTGAATGACAGAAACTTTTTCTGCAGCTAATGACTAAAGCATCTTGCAGTGTAGCAGCCAAATGAAGTCAAATTGCTGACTCAACTTTCATAAGCTGACTCATAGTGCGAAACTGATAAAAATAAGCACGATGTTGCAATTTATGACAGCTACATGCAGTAAGTTGCTTGCCAATGAAAAATGGATAGAAAAAGATGAAGAATAGTTCAACAGAAATACGGCAAGTAGATGTTAATTTCATGTTAGTAATAGTGAAAGTGAGAATCATGATTTAGAGTTGTGGTGACGTAGTACATAATTAGCCGGTCTCGTGTAGATCGTGGTCTTCAGAATATTGACGTTTAGAGGATTCCGTGTATACTATCTCAAGTATCAAGTTTAGGAATATTCTTCTTCCCTCTCCTTCTTATGAGAAGTATGGGGGAGTACTTCTATATATATTTTACAAATAAATGCAATTAGCATATTCAGGATATGGTTAGAAATTTTTTGCAACGCACAGTGGCCTGTGGAGACCAAAAGACTTTGAGAATGCCAGAGAATATTTATTAATCATACATTGTATTGAAAGAAGGAAAACAAGTATTAAAAGATGAAATCAAACAACAATCGATTAGTACTATGGCCTAATGTTTGGAGCAGAGGACAATTTTGTTGACCATTTTGTCTATGTTCACATAAGATGATCCTTCTGGTTTTTGAGCAGCTTCCTCAGCCAATTTCTTCCATTCCAATGCCTTTTTCTTCATCTCTTTGCCTTTTTCCCCTGTTATTAACTCTTTTACAAGGCTTTCAACTTCGTCCCTCTTCACATTATTGTCAATCTCCATTCCTATTCCCCATTGCCTACAACAAAACCAACAATTTGTCTGCTGCTCCGCAAAGAATGGCCAGCAAATCATTGGCACTCCACCGCCAATACTTTCGAGTGTCGAATTCCATCCACTGTGAGTCAAGAAACCTCCAACTGCAGGGTGGCTAAGGACTTCCTCTTGTGGGCACCAACTTGCTAACATCCCTCTTTCTTTAATTTCTTCCAGGAATTTAGGTGGAAGAACTGCTTTTTCGCCTGATACAATATCAAGCCTAAGTATCCACAAAAAATCCAGCTGGCTATTAGCAAGTCCCCAGGCGAATTCAACAAGTTGGTCCGGAGTCATAAGAGTAATGCTTCCAAAATTGACATAAACAACAGAATTTGGTTTCTTGGAATCAAGCCACTTTAGAGGCCTGTTTTCTTCTTTCCAAAGATTTGATCCTAAGTCCTCCAAGTTGTTGTCATCGACATGTTTCATAAGAAGATGCAAGGGCCCAATTGCATAAACCGGAGGAAGAAGGGTCTGAAGTGATTCAAGAACTTGTCTCTCTAATCTCTCAAATGTATTGACAACAATAGCCGAAGCCGTTTTGCTTCTCTCAGTTTCTTGGATAAGAAATTTGACCATGTATTCATCTGGATTTGTAGTCCTAATGAAACTTGGAAGATCCCTCAAACGTATGCCTTCCATGCCTGGTATCCAATCCAAAATTGATTCCAAGTACCCATTTGTCAAGCAACTTTCATCTGCAGGCCAAAAGTAGATTAACAAACCAAAGATAACAACCAAATTAAAGATAATAATAACAAGGTTAAGGTCCAAAGATACTTATAGGCACGTCTATTTTAAAAGGGAAAAAATATATACCTTTAAAAGGAGTGTATCCTTTCTCAACAAGATCACGGTAATGCATGTAACTTAATAAACCACAAGCACTTGGAGTCCAAAACAGAACTTCAGGAATTCCCAAATCATGAGCAGCATCCAGAGTGAAGCTCATAGCACCATCAGAAACGATGCACGAGATGGGAGGCACGTTTGAGGAGGAAGTATCGTTAAGCTTGGCAAGCAACTCCTTGAAAGGACCCAAACATGTGGTGGTAGTGGATTTACTAAGAGAAGAAATATCTTGTGTAGAATCAGGGTCACATGTGGGGAGGCCATCGGGAATGGTCTCGAAACGAAAGGATGGCAATCCCTTGAGTGTATCAGGGCCTCTGGACTTAAGAAGACGCCTATGGTTGTGTTCAGTGTTCACAAAGGTAATATGAAAGCCTTTGTGATGGAGGATTTTGGCTAATTTTAACATAGGGCTAATGTGGCCTTGGGCAGGATATGGTATGCAAACTGCATGAGGCTTGTCTAAATCTTTAGCGCTAATGGAACACATTCTTTAGTTTCCTTACTGAGTTATCTTTCTTTCAAACAGAAATACGAAAGATTGGTATGACTTTGGCAAGAGGATGAGTATATATATATATATAAAGAGGCAACATCTTTATATTCCGTCCTAATTTACATTAAATCTTTATGTTAACACTATGACATATTGGCCTTAGTTTTGATATTATCCACATCTGTAAGACATTTTGCTACATCATCATAGTGACATATTACTAACGGAACCAAATAAGGACAACCACACTACTTGGCAAGAATTGAATTGTCCACCGTATTGCAAAATTATGGCCACTCCCCCAAAAATGTTAGACATGGGTATGCGTCTATTTTTCGGATACGCTAACCTTATTGGAAAACATATGGCCTAAATTGGTGACTAGATTTTTTGAAACTAGTACAGTACCCGCACGATGCGTGGAAAACGTTGAGAATAAATATAATAAATTATTATCGTACTTGCTTGTCCGCCTCATATTTTATAATTTGAACAATCATAAAATTTAAACCATTTGATCCACAATCGTTGATAATAAGGCAACTAAGGTAGGAAAATCATTTTATCCAGCCTAAATCGCCGTAAGATCTAGTGTTATGTGCAATGAGATTCTAACTTAACTTACTATAATTATGTGATTTAGTCAAGTAAAAGTATGCATTTATAATAATGACTAAGTAACAAAAGTGCATGTGTAATCCCATATAATGTATTTAATAATTTTTTATAAACATTTGGTGCTAATAAGTTTTTACCCAAATATACATAGAGTACAAAAATTCACTAACATTAAGTGCTACTTTATTCCCTCTTGCTTCTTCCTCCAAAAAAGGTATGCATTAAATCCTTGAACATATGCCAGGGAAGATGGTCATCGCAGCATTTCAATCGATAATATCAATAATTATATTATAACAGTGGCTAGTTTAGTGATCGATAAAAGCTTTTTAGCTTTATAGGAAATTATAGAAAAATATAAATAATATTGTTCTTAAAGTCTACCCTCCACAATAAAACTATTTAAAGGCGGGTATGCAATATAGTTAAGGAAAATTTCATTACAAATACAAAAAAAGAAATTATATGATTCTGAAATTATATTTTGTGTCAATCCAAGCTATATTCTTTGCTGATCCGCCATAACTTCTTTGTTAACATCAAGTTCATTAGACAACAAAAAGGTAAAATAATTACAACGGAAACATGAAAGCGGCAAAGCAAACAAAATACCAAGTCAATTTGCCATACCAATCTAGAAGTGCAACCTCACATCATGAGGTTATACCTAAAGCATTCTAGGTGAAATACTAATATCTTCCCCTCTCTCAGCTACTACTCAGTTGGCTGCACCGTTGCAGTACACAATTCCATTTGTTTCTTACATACTTTTATTTATATGAATCACACCACCTATCCTCTGGCTGCCCTACACCTAGTAACGACCAAGTCTTTTACTAAAGTTTTACTTTAACAAATAATCCTATAAATTTAGGCCTCATCTGGTTATTGTTCCGCTACTCATATTGTTGGGTTTCACATTTTAGATGTAGAGACCTCGTTTCTTATTCTACATCACTTTTCACTACTTTGTTTTAGTAGGTGTTGTAGACACGTAATTTGTGACCCTCCCCGAGATATTATACGTTTTAGCATTTAAATATTTATTTTAGGCCTAATATCACTATTTTGACTAGTTTTGACTATTTTTTACCTTATTTTATCACAAAAAATAAAAATTACAAAAATAATTTCACTTTAAACATTTAGTTTTATTTTAGTTAATTAGGAGTAAATTTTATTTTTATAAATACATTTCATTTTTTTAATGTTTCTTAGGCCAATAATTAGGACCCAACAAGAAGGAGCCCAACCCAATTTCCTAAAATCCTTACACCCTAACCCTACCCTCTTCTTCTTAAAGGCTACACCCATAAGTGGTGGTAAATGGGCGGATTGGGTTGGGTTGGATTTGGGTGGGTTAAAAATGGATTGAGCAAAAATGGGTTGGGTCTCAACCCGCCCATATTTCATGTGGGTAAAAAACGGATTGAGCGTCAAATGGGCGGGTTGAATATGGGTTAACCCATATTATATAAGTGTACTTTTTTTTTCTAATGCAATTTATATGGGTTGTATTTTTTTACGGAAAATATTTTCCAATTTTCCCATGTTTGATTGGCTTAAATATGTTGGAAAACATTTTCCTCATCAACTTATTTTTCTCCAATTGAAGGAAAATATTTTCTCTATCAAAAGAAGGGAAAATATTTTCTAAAACTTTTCTCAACTTTTCTCACCCTATTCCTTACCCTCACTAACCCACCCCATACTCACCCACCTAACCCCACCCCTTGCCCTCTTTTTTCTCCTAGAAAAATATTTTACTTTATACCAAACATACCCTTAATAATATTTCTATTGAGTTGGGTGGGATTGGAATGGTAGTAGTAGGTGTAGGGGTGGGGTGGGGGTGGGTTGGTGGGGATAAGGTATATGGTGGGTTAGATTGAAAAAGGATTTTTAAAAATATTTTTCTTTCTCTTGATAAGGAAAATAATTTTCTTCACTTATAGGAAAATGAGTTTATAAGGAAAATGTTAAACTAAACAAATATGAAAAAGTTGGAACATAACCCACTAGTCTAACCCATATTTTACCCATGAATATCCATATTTCTACGGGTTGAATATGGGTTGAAGCCCAAATTTTACCCAACTTAAATATGAGCAATTTATGCTATATACCTACTAAAGACAAACTAATTACCCGTTTTTACCTACTCCCAAAATAGTTACACTATACACCTAGCCGACCAAATATATTTACCCGTGTACCCATTTTTCTTATTTATTCCTCTACTACAACTATGCAATTTAAAGTTGCCTTGTACTTTTTCCCAGTATTTTTCTTTTCCCTTTCTCTTTCTTCACTTTCTCTAATTGGATTATATCCCTTCATATAATCTCTGATCAATCCACTTTTTCCATCCTCTTTTTTTTCATGTATCCCAGACAAACAAAGCTAGAAAGTAAATCTATAAAAGAAATTAGGGTTTCAATAGTTTCTTCTCAAAAGTCTTAATCTCATTGAGTTCGATAGATTTTGGCTTTCTCTATGAGATTTTTATTCAACGTCACGCGTGATCCTCATACTAATCACCTAAAAATACATGATTACTTAATTGGATGTTGTGTTCAATATGGATATAGGTTTTGTGTATTAGGTAAAAAATTTTATAGTTATATGCAGTTGTTGGAATGATCCCGTACAATTATATACCCTATTAGTATAGTTATATACTATATTGGTATCACATGTTAGTTGAATCATTTTTTGGTTATATTAGCTGCATTTAATTGATACACTATTTGATTTTTTAATAATAGTAATATAGTACAATATCTTGAAATACTTTTTCTTTATGCATGTGTGTTATGTAATAGTAGTATAGTCATATAATTGATGGAAATTAACCAGTAAAGTTGTCTACCATGTTGGTATAGATATATACCATATTGGTATCATATGTTAGTTTGGACATTTTTTTCGTTGTTTTAACTATGTTTTTAAGTGATTATTATTCTGAAATTATTTATATGAACATGATTTGCAGTGCTGAATTTTTTTTGTGCTGATGGACATAGATTGTGTGTATTATGTAATAGTTTTTATAGTTATAAGCAATTGTTGGAACGACCTCATACAACTATATACCCTGTTAGTATACGGAATGAGGAAGTTGCTTTGTGAATATTTATCTTGCAATGCGAGCATGTAATTTTCTCATACTTTTATTGCATCCTTTAAAATTTTGGTACAATAGTATAGTCGCAGATTGTTGTAGCAATATTTTAGAGCAATCATATACTCTGTTGGTATACATATATACCATATTGGTATCATATGGTACTATAGTTTTTTTGATACTTATACTTTTATTGCATTTTTCAATATTTTATTATCATTTTTATTCTAACTAATATATATGGAGATTTGGTGGCCGTAGATTATATTTTCTTGCTATATAACTGGTTGTATTACTGCTAATGGTAGAGTGTGTACTGATATTTGTAGGAAAGGAGATCAAGGTTTGCATGGCAATCACGTGTTGATTCTTAGAATCTGATTATATAATTTATGGTGCTTAGCAGCAGTCAGTGTGATATTCAGTGAATTAGATCAAGTGACAACTGATATTATTTCAATTTAATAATTGAATTTAATAAAAAGAAAAAAAAAAGACAAAAGGTATATTATACTAGTTATATTTTAAAAAAGAGTGGACAAATATTTACTATATAAGCTATTTTTCCTTATTGTATAAAAAAGGAACAATAATAAATAATGAAAAAAGTAAATAAAATTAGATTATGAAGAGAAAAAGAATATAAATAAAAGGAATTAAATGAAATTAGAAAAGGAAAAAAGAAAAAAAAAAGAAGAAAACTAGAAAAAAGAAAAGGAGAAAAGAAAGGAAAAAAAAAGAAAAAAAGAAGAAGCATAGAAATAAAAAAGAATTAGAGAAAAAAGAGAAAATTCTCCCAAAAAATAATATGGGTAGAAAATGTAATTAGTTTGATGGGTAGAAAAATAAATGTGTAGGCAAGGATAAATAGTTTCGTTTTTGTGGGTAACTGTGTCATTCTCCCCTTAAATATCACTCACCCAACCCATTAAAATATGAACGAATTGGACAAGTTAGCAAAATATGGGTTCATTTTGCCACCACTACCCAAAACACTTGAAAAAAAATATACAAAAAACAAGACAAAAAAACTTCCACTGCCGCCAGACCCCAACTCCCTCCCCTCTTGCCGCCGCCGGACCTCCTCCCAAAAACGACCAGAACCCTATTCCACTAAGACAACCGCCGCCGGTCACCCCTCAACCATCCTTCAACAGCAACCGTCATCACTGTTACACGTACACACACTGCACCCTTCTTTTCTTCTTATATACAAGGCTAACCCTAGAAGACAATCTTCAACCATCACACCAATCAGCCGCCTCCGCCAGCCACTCTACTCGCCGGAAAACACTGGACGTCCTCACCCCTCTCCTCACTGCCAACCTCTGAAAAATCCAGCCACCGCCGGAACAGACAGCAGCGCCCCACCCAGCCCCCTTTCGACCACGCGCGCGAACAGGAACAGAAAACCAAGAAAACAAAAAAAAAAAATCGGTTACATTTCATTTCAAGATTTCAGCTTCTATTCTGATTGTCGATCTCGAAACCACGGTATCCGGTGAAGTTTGATTGAGTTCATTTTCGTTCGAGTTCCCGGTGCCGATTCGAGTGTCAGTCCGCCGGTTCTGTTTGTTCTAAAGGGATTTTCAGTAGCTTCAAAAGGTCCCTTCTTAATTAATCTTTTAATCTAAGTTATATTTCATGACGTTTGCTGGAATTGTCTTTTTTGAAGAATTTGCTAATCTAGTCTATTGAATACTAATTCTCTGTTTAGTCCTATAGAACTTACAAGTGAAATTATATTAGTCTGATTATGTTGGTGAACTTTGTCTGTATGTATTTTGTTATGTATTATTAGCATGTATCCTGTTACATTTAGGCGGGACAAATAATAAAATATCGTGATTATGGGTACGGTTCTCGTGGCGTGATCATGGATACAATATTCCAAAACTCGAGTGCACGCTGGTGTGACTCGACCCCTAATTTCAAAAATTAAAATAAACATGTAGTAGATCGTGGGTACGGTTCTCGTGGCATGATTTGTGATGTGTACAAAAATACTAAGTGCGCGACACCGCGACTTGTTTAAGTAAACTCCATAATTGTTTAAAATAATTAAAAGCGCCTAAAAAGTTAAAAACGCACAATATGTTTTAAACATGTAATTAATCTGATAATTAGGCCAATTAATAATAGTTAAGCGACCGTGCTAAAACCACGGAACCCGGGAATTCCTAACACCTTCTCTCGAGTTAACAGAATTCCTTACCTGGATTTTTGTGTTTCGTGGACTGTAAAATAGAGTCATATCTTCCTCGATTTGGGATTTTAATAAACCGGTGACTTGGGACACCATACATTATCCCAAGTGGTGACTCCGATTGATAAAATAATCCCATTTCGATAATGTCACTTTAATTGGAAAAACTCTCTTATACCCTTCACGGGGTAGTAAAAGGAGGTGTGACAGCTCTGGCGACTCTGCTGGGAACAAGAACCCAGAATCTCTGGTTCAGGGTTCAAGAATTCGAGCTTAGAATAATTGTTATATGTTGGCTTTATTCATTACCTGATTTTATTTACATGTTTGGGCTTAATGTGCTAAATGTTGCTTTTACTGTTTTGATATTATCGGAACTGTATATAAACTGCTACGAAATCTCTCTCTTCTATCTTCTCAGGAGTGCCCGCTGGCGTGACTTCTTTCAGTTAGTGTCATATCCNAACTTAGAATAACATAGCCTTATGCCGGATCCCTAGTAGGTACGTTTGTTTGCATCACGTGCATTTGACTTAGGGGACTCAACACGGAGGTTGGGTCCGTCTAGGACAGGTGCACCCCAAAAAATAAAAGACCATCTTGATGCATTTTATGTGCTACATGTTGCATTCTTCAAGTGTAAAAGGGGTCATTTGGCGGACCAATGATGGTTGAAGATAAATAAGAAAGAAAAGAGGGTTAAGTGTGAAAATTAATCAAGTAGGCCCAATTATCTTTTCCTTCACAAATAAATTTATTTATTTAGTTGTCTTTCATGAAAAAGACCAAAAAAATGAAAATGAAAATCCAAAAAAAAAGAATTTTGCACTTTCCCATCATTTTTTCAAAAAACCGTTATTAAAAAAATAAGAAAAAAAGAAAATCCAAAAAGATGTTACATGTCGTCATCATTTTTCAAAAAAATAGAAGACAAAAAATATGTTTTTTTTCCTTCAAATAAGTGTTTTTTTAATTCTCGCCCGTATCCGATTCTCCCGAGCTACGCAAACCTGATTCTCGTCTTTCGGGACGTGATACGTAGGCAGCCCACATAGGGTCCGATATTCTTAGTGAGTCTTAGGTTCTTGGCTTCGCGGGGTCGTAGTCAAATCTTGCATGTTTAGCCACATTTGGCCACATAGGTTATTTTTGCAAAATAAGGTTATTTTCTCAAAGTGGCTTGTTATCCAATGTCTTAGAGCCCTATGTCTACAACAAGTTTTCCTCTCAGTTTTGAGATCCATTCCAATTTAATTTTCATGTCTAGCCACTTTTGGCCAAATCGACCACTTTTGCAAATAAGTCATTTTCGCAAAGGAGGTTCAATGACTCATGTCTTAGGATGTTGAGTTCACAACTAGGTGTCGTATTACCTTAAGGGCCGTCCTTTTGAGTTTGCATCGTTAGCCACTTCTGTCCATTTCGGTCGTTTTTGCAAAATGGGTTATTTCTGTAAATTAATTTTTTACCATGATTATTGGGAGTCTGAAGCCATATAAGCCTTAGTGGGGCATTTTCCATGATTTTTAGGTCGCTTTTGTTGAGTTTTGCATTAATAGACATCCTTGACCACATAAGTCATTTTGCAAAAATAGCCCAATCATGACGTGCATGTATCCAATAGGAGGTGTCACATGTCTTGAATCACTAACTCTATTTGATATTTTTTTTCCCATTCAGGTATGGATCTATTTGCTAGAGTTTGAGCATGACAGATACCCAGGACCATTTTAGTCAAGATCGTGCATACACGAGCTGCTTGAAGAAAGTTTTTATTTTTGAATCTATTTTATGTTGTCTTTTAATTTTTAGTTTTATACAGTAGTATCGAGTTTGTCGGTCTAGTTAAGATTGTCGAGTACTACCTGTTTTGTATTTGAAAAACTAAAAAGAAAATTCTTGTTTTTTTAGTTTATTTTATCCATCATTTTTTCAAAACTACACTTGGTCTGATTCATGTGGATCATGATACGTAGGCAACCTATATAGGGTTCGATCAAATCATTTTTAAAATTAAAAAAAAATGAAAAAAGAAAAGAAAAATAATAATGTATTTGTGAGACTTGAAGGTGAGAGAAAGAAATTAGTGATAATTAGAAAGAAAAGAGAGGAAGAAAAATGATCAAGCCAAGGAGTGCTAGTAAAGAAAGAAGAGAAGATTGAAATGAACAAAATTGGGATGATGTCAAATGACCTTGTGAGCCTTGAAGTCATTCTAGAAGCGTTAGTTGTTGTAGGTGCATGGCACACAACGTGATGTTTTTATCTGATAAATGTCCTAACGCTAACATGTTGGCTTTGTTTTGGTCCTTTATGGTATTTTAATTGTATCATAATAGAGGGTGGTTAGTTTGTGGCGAGTCATCCGTACAACATAAGGTCATATAGCGAGGTAGCCATAACTGGCAAAGAATTGGACACGTGTGTTGTTGATCCGCTTAAGGGGATTGTTGAATCAGAATTTGAGTTTAAAGAAGAGGTCCTAAGGTTGAAAGGACAGATGGTCGAAATATACCAAGCCTGGATTAGTGGGTGTCCTCCACCATTGTATCCCACTAACTACTCTGAAAGCCTTGTCACCATTCCGCCACTGTCACAAATCCAGATTCCTATTGCTGCTGATATCTCCCCACAACCTTTTCACACTCCACCCCCCAAGACCACCTCAAAGGAGTCAATGAGCCACTTGGTGAAGACAATGTGAATGAAGTTGGTGAATGTCCAGTAATTGTGATGTGCAACTCAGTGGCGAAAATATCGAGCTTAGTAATTAGAAAGCACCTCATTTCCTTGTCGGGAAGGAGTCTTGGCAGTTCATTTTGACTTCTTTTCTGCTATCTGGTTATTTCGGGGTTGTAACCCAGATTTTATCTTGTTTGTTTTGGTGATTCAAACCCTTCCATCCTCTTTTGCTTATCTCTAGGAGTCTTGTTAGTTAGTTTTGTGTCTCTTAGTTTGTCATCTAGGTTTGTTTCGGTGTTGTTCAAACCCTTCCATCCATTGGTCAAATGAGATTTTGTTTTTCTGTTATTTGCAGTCTTCGTTTAGTTCTTTTCTTGTCTATTGTTCTTTTCAGGTCAGTTCTAGTGACATGACATGCATGCGGAGTTTTTAGCCAGATCTTGAAAGCCAATCTAATCATGGAATAATGAAACATGGTTTTGAATATGATAAAAGATGTGTTTGAGGAAACAAGTAAAGATTCACACATGTTGAGATAACCTGGAGCTTGAATTGAGTGAAACTGAGGCGATTAGTCTGGGAAATCAAGAGGTTGATTGAGAGCATACAACAAGGAAATGTCTCTCAAACAGTTGAGTTAGGTCTTGAAATGCATTCTTCCACATCAAGCCGAAGCTAAAGGCAAGTTCGCCCCAAACTGGCAGGGGTTGTTCATCGTAACGAGAGTGTTGTCCAATGGTGCTTTGTATTTAATAGATATAGAAGGAAAATGTGTAGATATGGCTATCAATTCTGATGCAGGCAAAAGATATTATGTATGATTTCTTTGGTTTAAATTGTGTTTGTTTGTACTTGGCATGTTTGAAGATTGGAATGACGAAGGCATTTTATTCTGCTATCTAAACACTTTACCCTTTGTTACCCCTTTGAGCCTTATTTTTTTTTCTTTCATACCCCTCTTTGGAATCAGTAGCAAAGTTCAGAAACACGGACACAAAAGGTAAATAAAAAAGGAAAAGAGGAAAAGATAAGAGAAAAAGAGAAAGAAAAGAATGAAAAGAGTAAAAAAAAAGAAAAAGAAAGGAAAAGAAAAAAAGAGAAAGAAGAGAAAAAGAGAAAAGTAACAACAACAAAGCAATTCATATGTCATGAACTACGTCGACCTGATTCCTTTTAAGGATACGTAGGCAGCCTCACGGTTTGGTCCCATCCAAATAAAAATTCAAAAGCCCCAGGCAAAGCAACTGGGGCAGAAGTTGTGGCTATATAAAAGGTCTGATTCCAAAGTTGTAATTGTGAACCCACTCAATTTGTTTTGAGCCTTTATCCTTTCTTTCTAACCCCATCCAAAACCCGCATTACGGTCCAAAGAAAGACCTTCCGACCAATATTTGAGAGTGCCAAGTCAAGTGAGACAGAGGTATGATTCACACCAGGGGAAACACACTGTGCCGCACAAAGGAAAATAAATAAATGAGAGAGTCCTGTTGGTGAAAACCCTCACGGGCACCTTGGACGATGGAAAGATGAGAGAAGTCAAAATGAGAGAGTCGTATGGGTGAAAACCTTCACGGGCACCGTAAGGCGACAGTGAGTTGAGAGATGAACAAATGAGAGAGGTCCATTGGTGAAAACCCTTCAGGGCACTGCAAACCGAACACGATCAGTGACTTGGCGAAGAGATTGGGTTATGGAGATACCGGGCATAAGATATGACAACTGAAAGTTGATTGGTTGGACAGGCTGGGCTGATTAATCCGAAATGCATGTCATGATCATTGGAGTCAGCCGCTTCACTCAGATAAGTCTTTTTTCCATTCTTCTTCACATAGGTATCTTTGTTCAAAATTTTCCTTCAATCCTTCTACCAAAAATCACTTCATCGTGCTCTTTGAGTCTATCTTTATGAGTCTCTTTCGAGTTAGCCCTTGTTGAACAAGCAGGAAAGAATTCCAAAGCCTACTACCAGCTTTTAAATTGCACAAAGCGGAGTTCGGCCAAGCACATCACAAGTGACATGATTCAGAATGAGCAGTATGGTGATAACTGAAGTTCAGGTGATAAGGTGATTCTTGAATTTCGAGAAAATACAAAGATTCAGCAACTTTCAGAATGAAAACACAAGGCAATAAGTGAATGTAAGAGATTCAGGTCATTCAGAGGTTCTGTGGTCCAATTTTGATCAAGAGGTCAAACAATTCCTTGCTAGCTCGAGGCAGCTAATCAGGATGAAGCATGGTAGTGGCAGAAGCAGACACTCAGCAATGATGCCACAAACTAACCACCATGTTTTCAAACTAACAAGATTTTATTTGTCTGAAACAGGGGCAAGAAAATTTGTCTGATTTGCAGGGACCCTCCATGAGGAAAGCATGGTTCAGGGGCAAGGTATTTTTTTCTTTCTGCAGAGATCATCCATAAAAGAGAGCATGTCTCAGGTAAGTACATTTTAAGTTTTCAGGACCCTCCTGGATAATGGGATTTAGTTTTCAAGTTCTCAAGACCTCCTGGATAATGGGATTTAGTTTTCGAGTTCTCAGGACCCGCTTGGATAATGGGATTTAATTTGAAGTTCTCAGGACCCTCCTGGACAATGGGACTTAGTTAAAATTCAAAACATCCACGAGTAACAAGATCTAGCATTAAGCTCTACTTTGAGGAAATATAGTTGGTTTCAAAGTTTTCATTCTTAAGATGAGATTCAGTTTGAAATTTTCAGGACCCTCATGGATAATGGGATTTAGTTTAAATTCTTAGAGATTTTGGGTAACATGATTCAACTAACACTCACAAATGTTCCTAGTACAAACCGGGGCAAAAAATTTTCTTTGTTTTGTCTGTTTTGTTGTGACTGCAGGCACCCGCCGGGAGAACAGGGTCAACGTTCGGTTTACATTTTCAATTTCAAGAGGCATCAGGAGCCCGCCTGAAGAACAGGGTCAGTGTTTAACTTTTAGTTTCCTAGTTCAAGAAGAATCAGGAGAGCCCACCTGAAGAACAAGGGCAACTTTCAATCTTCAAGTCAGAGAGCCATCAGGAGCCCGCCCGAAGAACATGTTTACAATTTCAAGTCAGAGAGGCATCAGGAGCCCGCCTGAAGAACAGGGTCAACTTTCAAGTTCAAGTCAGAGAGGCATCAGGAGAACCCCGCCTGAAGAACAGGGTCAGCTTTTGGTTTACAATTTCAAGTCAGGGAGGCAACAGGAGAATCCCGCCTGAAGAATAGGGTCAACTTTAAAGTTCAAGCCGGAGAGGCATCAGGAGAACCCCGCCTGAAGAACAGGGTCAGCTTTCAGTTTACAATTTCAAGTCAGGGGGGCATCAGGAGGATCCCTCTTGAAGAATAGGGTCAACTTTCAATTTCAAGTTAGAGAGGCGTCAGGAGAATCCCGCCTGAAGAACAGGGTCAAATTTCATATTACAAGTTCAAGTCAGAGAGGCATCAAGAGCCCGCCAGAAGAACGGGGTCAATATTCGGTTTTCAAGTTCAAGTTAGAGAAGCATCAGGCGCCCACCTAGAGAACAAGGGAATATAGTTCGTATTTTGGCAATCAGGCGCCCACCTGGAGAACAAGGGAAAACAATCCAAGTTTTGGCAATCAGGCGCCCACCTGGAAAACAAGGGAATACAATTCAAGTTCTGGTAATCAGGCGCCCACCTGGAGAACAAGGGAATACCGTTCAAGTTTTTGGCAATCAGGCGCCCACCTGGAGAATAAGGGAATACAGTTTCAAGTTGTGGAAATCAGGTGCCCAACTGGAGAACAAGGGAATGCAGTTCAAGTTTTGGCAATCAGGCGCCCACCTGGAGAACAAGGGAACACAATTCAAGTTGTGGAAATCAGGAGCCCACCTGGAGAACAATGGAATATAGTTCAAGTTTTTGGTAATCAGGCGCCCACCTGGAGAACAAGGGAATACAGTTCGAGTTTTGGCAATCAGGCGCCCACCTGGAGAACAAGGGAATACAATTCAAGTTGTGGTAATCAGGCGCCCACCTGGAGAACAAGGGAATGCAGTTCAAGTTGTGGAAACCAGGCGCCCACCTGGAGAACAAGGGAATAC
>ML290038.1:23487-39183 GCA_005239495.1 Nicotiana undulata | reverse complement strand
TATTTGCGGTAAAACTAGTCGATCAGCGGTGCAGTCGACAGTTCCGTGCCTTCCCCCTTGAGCTGTCCGCTGAAGGGTACCAATCTAAAACCCCAATAGAAACCTTACTCTATTTTAATGTTGCATGCATCATGGTCAAACCTAGCCAGGCTAATGTGTTGTTCGCACAATAGCCTTTAAGACAGCCTTGTCCAAAGTCCATTGGGTTTCCCTGGAACCCAAACGGACACCTTCACGTTCTGTGCATTTATTTTGAGAACTAAATGCTCTTTGCTAATTATTGATGTTAAATAGTCGAGTCCGATGGGGGTAAGGGTCTAACCTTTTTGTTTTACAGAAATGAGGCACGAAATCCCAAAATTCGGCATGGTTGCCAACATCCACCCCAAATTGTTAAATTTGTGGGAGGATCTTCACCCCAGCGATAAAGCACTGGTTAGGAAACACTTGGGAAACCTGCCCTCTCCTTTGGATATTCGGCCTAACAAAATGATAATAGAGGCTGCTACCTTATTCTAGGATTGCGATCGGTCGGTATTCCGCTTCGGAAATAATGAAATGACACAGCTGCTGGAAGAAATAGGAGGTTTGGCCGGTTTGGCTTGGGAATCTCCAGGATTGCTGATGCCTGAGAATCGCACAGGCCGTGGTTTTCTCAAAATGTTGGGATTGAAGAAAAATCCGGACTTGGTTTGTTTAAAGGATTCGTACATCCCTTTTGATTACTTGTACGAAAGGTTCGGTCATAGCAAATCATACTGCACTTATCAGGATGAGTTCGCCCTCACTTCTCTAGGGCACATCCATCGCCGAGTGTTTGCTTTCATGGTTTGTTTCCTGGGTTTAATGGTGTTCTCGACAAAGAAGGAGAGGATTCACACTAGGTTGTCCATGGTCACTAAGACTTTAATGGAAGGGATTAACGGACATGACTTCAGCATTGTGCCTATGATCATTGCCGACATATACCGAGCCTTGGAGAACTGTCAACGAGGACCAAAACATTTTGAGGGTTGCAACCTGCTACTCCAGCTCTGGCTCACCGAGCATCTGCAAAGGGGTGACTACCATCAATACATACATAAGAGAGTTTGGGACGATCATATTGATTTCCATCATCCAAAGCGTATGAACTACATCCCCGACATGTTTGCACAGCCGGAGAATGCCAATGGATGGATCGAGTTATTGGAAAATCTGACCGAGGATCAGATCCAATGGATGTTCAAGTGGTTCCCGACCGACGAATTCATCATCCGGACTAGAGACACTCCATTCCTAATATTGATTGGTCTTAGAGGGACATACCCTTACGTCCCGATTTGAGTCATGAGGCAGGCAGGGAGGAAGCAAGTCGTCCCAAGGGTCGAGAAAATGAGTCATCTCACAGCGGACTTCCAGGACGACGATAGCCCTTACAAGAGCCAAGCCCAGCATTTGTGGCACTGCAAGATTGTACTTGAGAAAGACACCATCGAGCTAGACAGGTATCATGCCGGTTGTACTCCTTTCTATCTAAGCTGGTTAGAAGAAGATATGGAGGGCCAATTCGAGCCAGGATTCGCTCAGGGTCACCGGGTCATAGATGAGAAGGCCTGTGATGACCTAAAAGGTCATCTTATGTAAAGTTAATTATGAATGTATTTCGAGGCCTCGAAAACCTCTGTTAATTTCACCTCGATGTGCGTGTGTAACCCGGGCGCATAGCCGGGAAGCCTTTATGTGGAAACTTGATAAAGAGTTGAATTTATGATAATTAATTGAATAAAGTTGACTTTGGTCAACATTTTTGGTAAACGGACCCGGGCCCATGATCTGGCTGTCCGGAAGGTCCGTAGGAAAATATGGGACTTGGGCGTATGCCCGGAATCGAATTCTGAGGACCCAAGTCCGAGAAATGAATTTTTGAAGAAAATTATTTTCTGAAAATAATAAAGGCTTATGAATATGAACCTCGATGTGAAACCTGTGCTGCCAGGGCCGTATTATGGTTTCGGAGCCCAGAACAGGTTCAATATGTGTGATTTAAGTTATCTGTGAAATTTGGTAAGAAATGGACTTGATTTGACGGGTTTCGGATCAAAATGGGAAATTTAGAGTTAATGAAGTTCTGAGGATTTTCATAGAATTTGAAATTTGGTTTGGAATGTGATTTTATGTTATCGAGGTCCGAATGAAATTCTGATACCAGGAATAGTTCTGTTATGTCATTTATGACTTGTCTGCAAAATTTAAAATCATTCCGAGTAGTATAGGCCGGTTCTGCGCATTGAAATGAATTCTAGAATCTTAAGTTCTTAAGCATGATTCAATTTGGTTTTGGGGTTGAATTCTGAGTTTTGTTGTTGTTTTTCGCATTTCGGAAGTTCGAGCGAGTCCGTATCATGAATACAGACTTGCCGGTGCTTTTGGACGGGGTCTCGAGGTGCTCGGGTGAGTTTTGGACCCCCAGGAGCTAAGTTGGAAAAACCAGATTTTTGCTGTCTGGTTTCCTTCTCTGCGATCGCCGAAGGTGGGTCGCGATCGCGGAGAAGGAATTTTGCTGGGCTACTGATTGTTCTTCGCGATCACAGCTTCCTCTTCGCGATCACGGAAGGCTGGACTCCATGCCTTCGCGATCACAGCCCCATCCTCGTAATCGCATAGTGCCAAGCCAGGGCCGGGCACAGTTACTCTTTGCGATCATATGACCTCTGCCGCGATCGCAGAGGTCTGGCCAGTTGGCCTTCGCGATTACAGGACCTCTGCCGCGATTGCAGAGGTCTGGCAAGTTGGCCTTCGCGATCGCAGGGCCCTTGTCGCGATCGCAGTGAAGGAATTCCTGGGCAGTTTTATTAAATATGGGACTTAGCCTATTTCCTCCATTTTCATCTTCCTCAAGTCTTTAAAGAGCTCATCAAGGAACCTTCCACCACTATTATTGAGGTAAGAAAATTTCATGGTTTTACTAGTTTCAAACATCAATTCCCAGTTAAATTCCCTACTAAATTATCAAAAATCATAGAAGTAGGTAGTAATTTTAGGGCTCTTGGGGTTTTTGTGATTTTCCATTTTAGGCCATGAATTCAAGTAGATATCACACCTTAATGATCCTTAGGCTATGGGTGAGTGATCCCTTCGAGCATTTCGGAATTTGAACATGCAGACCGGGGTTGGAATTTGGGAATTCTCCAAGAATAGAGATTTTATTGAATAACTAAGATAACTTCCCACATTGTGCATGCATTGATTTAATTGTACCCCTTTTGGCTAGTTGCGAGTCCTCGGGTGCAGAGTTTGGAGTTTCAGGCGCAATTGTGGTCCGAGGGGTAGATTCGGCACGAGGTGAGTCTCCTTTATAACCTTGTAAGAGGGAATTGTCCCCATAGGTGATGTATATGCTATGTGTAAATTGTTTGGGGGCTACGTACGCACCAAGTGACGAGAGTCCGTACGTGGCGGCTATCATTGTTATGTCCGGGTAGTTAGGCCCACATCATGTCTTATATGCTTCCTCGTAATGCCTTATATGCTTCCTTGTAATGCTTTATATGATTCATTGTGATGCAATATGTACTATGAGATCATGTTTTGTATAGTATTGTTCCTCTGAGGCTTTATGGAAAATTGTTGAATTTAAAGGAGTTTGTTATGGAAAGTAAGTATTATAAGATATTGGGATCGGGCCGTACGCCACGGCAGGTTTGAGAGTGATTATGCCTATATGGGATCGGGTCGTACGCCACGGCGGAGTTGAGAGGTATTGTTCGCATATGGGATTGGGTCGTACGCCACTGCGAGTTTAGAAGGTACCTTATGGGAGCGGCCTGTACGCCACTACGGATTTAAGACTTGGTGATTATTGGTTCGGTTCGGTGGTCCTACCCTTGAAAGAACATTATTGCTTAATTCATTAGTTGTTTGGATTTCTGCTTTTGATGTGTACTTGTTGCTTATTTCCTGACATGCCTACTGTATTTCATTATATTCTATCATATGTTATTTCTGTTGGACCTTAGTGAGTATCGAGTCGACCTCTCGTCACTACTTGTTCGAGATTAGGGGGGCTACTCACTGAGTACATATTTATTTTAATATGTACTTATGCTGCACTTTTGTACTTAACTGTACAGGTACTGAGGCCGGTGCTTCTAGTTATTGTACCGGAGATAGACCCTGAGCTAGTGGACTCGACTTCACGGTGAGCTGCTTCCTCTGGAGACCCCCAAAAGCACCATGGAGTTTCATTTACCTTTTGTTATTTTCCCCGTCTATTTCATCCAGACTGTGGATTTGTATATATTATTATCCTTTGTATATTCCGTTAGTATGCCCATGACACTTGTGACACTAGTTCCTGGCACACACGTAGCGTATATTTTGGGATTTGGGGTTGTATATGCATACATATGCTTTATTTTGGCCATGTATTGTTATGATTTTAGTTTTATATCAAGATATCCTCATGTTTAATTGTTTAAAATTGGTAATATTGACTTGTTTAATCAAATGGGAAGGGTAACACCTAGTGTAATTCATATTGGCTTGCCTAACCCCATCGTTGGGCGCCATCATGACCTGGATTAGGATTCTGGGTCGTGACAACGTGGTATCAGATCCCTAGGTTCACGTAAGTCTCACGAGTAACGGGCAGGCTCAATAGAGTCTTGCGGATCGGCACGGAGACGTCTGTACTTATCTTCAGGAGGCTATAGGGTGTTAGGAAACTTCCCTTTATTCATATCTTGTTGTGCAATCTATGATTTACTCAAACTTATTCTTCTATTCTCTCACAGATGGTGAGGACGCGTGCATCCGATGTTCCTGGTCCGGGAGATGCCACTGCCCCCGCCGCCCGAGGTCAGGTTAGAGGAGGGGGTAGAGCACCTGCTCGGGGTAGGGGACGAGGGCGTCCCAGAGCTACACCAGTGTCACCACCAGAGGACCCTATGATGGAGGAGCAGGACGAGGTGCCTCCAGCAGCACCCGCTCCAGTGGATTTCATGACGGGGCCAGGCTTCCAGGAGGTCATGGGCCGTATGCTGAGATTCATGGACACTATGTCCCAGGCTGGTTTATTTCCAGCCGACCCTGCTGCTTCTCAGACGGGAGGGGGAGTCCAGACCCCTACCACTCAATCCACATGTCAGGCATCAGCAACACGTCATACCCCGGGCACACCGCCCGTGTGTGGGGTTCATCCCGTAGTAGAAGCCCTAGAGCCCAGCCAATTGCAGAGGGTGACCAGCAGAAGATGTTGGATAGATGGACCCGACTTCGCCCTCCAGTCTTTGGGGGTGAGCAGGGTGAGGATGCTCAGTATTTTATTGATAGGTGCAGGGACAGACTGCACAACATGAGGATTTTGGAGTCCCATGGTGTGAATTTCACCACATTTTAGTTAGAGGGCAGAGCTCGCAGGTGGTACCAGTCATATATTCTCCGCAGACCAGCAGATTCTCCTCCTGTCACTTGGGATCAGTTCGCTCAGCTATTTCTAGAAAGATACATTCCACCTTCTGAGAGGGAAGAGCTACGGGTTCAGTTTGAGCAACTAGAGCAGGGGCAGATGTCAGTGACTAATTATGAGGCTAGATTTTCCGAGTTATCCCTTCATGCCCTTATGATATTGCCTACTAATGTCGAGAGGGTGCGGCGGTTTGTGGCAAGATTGCATCCAGGTATTAGGGCCTCTATGGCCCGAGAGGTGGAGATGGGTACCCCCTACCAGCTTGTAGTCGAGATAGCTCGACGGATTGAGGGGTATCGGTTGAGGAGCATGGAACAGGGTCAGCAGGACAAGAGCGATAGGTTCTCAGGAGAGTTCAGGGATGCTTCAGCTAGGAGCAGGGGGTGGTCAGCGCAACAGACCGTCATATTCAGAACCCCCACTACCTCCTCGAGGTGGTTCAGTGAGGCCTCAGTTCGGTGCCATGCCATAGCGTTCCTATCGTCCTCCAGCCATCCACAGTGCACCCAGCGGTTATTCCAGTCATCAGAGATCCTCTAGTTCCTATTTTAGTGCCTTACCAGAGGGTTCACACCACCCTCCGGCTATTCAGGGTTCTTCCTCTTTAGGGCAGCGGGCTGTAGTGCTAGGAGATTGTTTCGAGTGTGGGGAGCCGGGTCATACGTGGAGGTATTGTCCCAGGTATCAGGGCAAGGCAGTGCATCAGAGTTATCAGTCGAGGAGTTCAGCACCAGCAGTCCGGCCACCTCGAGGTGGAGGACAGGTCGGCAGGGGTCATCCTAGAGGGGGAGGCCAGTCAGGAGGAGGTCAGTTAGTTCATGTTCACTCTGGGGGAGTTCAGTATTCTGGAGCCTCAGCCAGATTCTATGCCATTCCGGCCGGATCAGATGCAGTGGCCTCAGACGCCGTAATCACAGGTATTATCTCAGTATGTGGTAGAGAGGCTTCGGTACTATTTGATCCAGGATCCACGTATTCATATGTTTTAGTACTATTTTCTCATTTTCTGGATGTCCCTCGTGAGCCCTTGGGTTCTCCTATATATGTGTCCACTCCTGTGGGAAATTTTGTGGTTGTAGACCGGGTCTACCGGTCTTGTGTGATCACTTTATGTGGTTTCGATACCAGAGCAGATCCTTTATTGCTGGATATGATTGATTTTGAGGTTATCCTAGGCATGGATTGGCTATCTCCTTATCATGTTGTGTTAGATTGCCATGCCAAGACAGTCACTTTAGCCATGCCTGAGTCGCCTAGGCTAGAGTGGAGAGGTTCTTCAGTTAGTGCCCCCAGCCAGATCATTTCCTTCATGAAGGCTCGACATATGGTCGAGAAGGGTTGTTTGGATTACCTTGCTTATGTGCGGAACACCACCGCCGAGTCTTCGACCATTGATTCAGTGCCGGTGGTGCGAGAGTTTTCAGACGTATTTCCTTTAAATCTTCCATGCATGCCTCCAGATCGAGATATTGATTTTTGTATTGATTTAGCTCCAGATACTCAACCTATTTCCATTCCCCCGTATCGTATGGCTCCTAAGGAGTTGAAAGAGTTAAAGGAGCAGTTGAGGAGTTGTTGGCTAAGGGGTTCATCAGGCCGAGTGTGTCGTCGTGGGGTGCTCGAGTCCTATTTGTGAAGAAGACGGATGGGTCTATGCGGATGTGTATTGATTACCGCCAGCTAAATAAGGTTACTATTAAGAATAAGTATCCTCTGCCGCACATCGATTATTTATTTGACCAGTTGCAGGGTGCTCGTGTGTTTTCCAAGATTGATTTGAGATCGGGTTATAATCAGTTGAAGATTCGGGCTTCAAATGTTCCAAAGACTGCATTTCGTACCAGATATGGCCATTATGAGTTCCTGGTGATGTCCTTTGGTTTAACTCATGCCCCAGTAGCATTCATGGACTTGATGAATAGGGTATTCAGGCCGTATATTGATTCCTTCGTCATCGTCTTCATTTCTGACATCTTGATTTATTCGCGGAGCCTGGGTGAGCATGAGCAACATTTGAGAGTTGTGCTCCAGACCTTGCGGGAATAGAAGTTATATGCTAAGTTCTCCAAGTGTGAGTTCTGGTTAGATTCCGCAGCATTTTTGGGGCATGTGGTATCCGGAGAAGGTATCAAGGTTGATCCTCAGAAGATCGAGGCGATTCAGAGTTGGCCGCGTCCTACTTCAGCTACAGAGATCAGGAGTTTCTTGGGCCTAGCAGGCTATTATCGCCGATTCATGGAAGGGTTCTCTTCTATTACAGCTCCATTGACCACATTGACTTAGAAGAATGCCCCGTTTCGGTGGTCCGACGAGTGTGAGGCGAGCTTTCAGAAGCTCAAGTCAGTTTTGACCTCAACACCAGTTCTGACATTGCCTTCCGGTTCTGGGATGTATACTGTGTATTGGGACGCTTCACGCGTCGGGTTGGGATATGTGTTGATGCAGGATGGCAGGGTTATTGCTTATGCTTTGCGCCAACTGAAGGTTCATGAAAAGAATTATCATGTGCACGACTTAGAGTTGGCGGCGATTGTTCATGCTTTGAAGATTTGGCGGCACTATTTGTATGGTGTGTCATGTGAGGTATACACTGACCACCGTAGTTTGCAGCATTGGTTTAAGCAGAGGGACCTTAATTTAAGGCAGCGGAGATGGATTGAGTTGTTAAAAGACTATGATCTCACTATTCTATATCACCCGGGCAAGGCGAATGTAGTAGCAGATGCTTTGAGCCGGAGGGCGGCGAGCATGGGTAGCTTGGCCTACATTGTAGCTGAGGAGAGACCTTTAGCCTTGGACATTTAGTCCTTGGCCAATCGCCTTGGGAGATTGGACCTTTCGGAGCCTCGTCGAGTTTTGGCTCATGTAGTTGCTCAGTCTTCATTGTTGGGGGAGATCAAGGCTCGACAGTTTGATGATCCATGCCTTGCAGAGCTTCGGGATACGGTGGTCCAGGGCAGGGCCAAGGAGGTTACATTGGGCGAGGATGGTGTTTTGAGACTCCAGGGTCGTTTATGGGTTCCTAATATTGATGGCCTGAGGAAGAGAATTCTAGAAGAGGCCCACAGTTCTCAGTATTCTGTTCATCCGGGTGCGACGAAGATGTACCGTGATTTGAAGCAGCACTACTGGTGGAGGCGGATGAAGAAGGATATAGTGCAGTATGTGGCTAGGTGTCTCAATTGTCAGCAGGTCAAGTACGAGCACCAGAGTTGTTTCAGCAGATGCCCATTCCTAAGTGGAAATGGGAGCGCATCACCATGGACTTCGTGGTTGGGTTGCCTCGGACTTTGCGGAAGGTTGACGCGGTTTGGGTCATTGTGGATAGATTGACCAAATCGGCGCATTTTATTCCTGTGGCTACTACTTATACTACAGAGAGGCTGGCTCAGATTTACATTCGAGAGATAGTCCGATTGCACGGTGTGCCGGTGTCCATTATATCAGATCGAGGTCCTCAGTTCACCTCGTACTTCTGTAGAGCATTTCACAGTGAGAAGGGCACTCAGATAGATCTCAGCTCGGCATTTCACCCTCAGACGGATGGTCAGTCGGAGCGTACAATTCAGATTTTGGAGGATATGCTCAGGGCTTATGTGATTGATTTTGGCGGTCGGTGGGACTAATTCTTGCCTATGGCGGAGTTTGCATACAATAACAGTTATCAGTCCAACATCGAGATGGCTCCATTCGAGGCATTTTATGGTCGGCGATGTCGTTCTCCTATCGGGTGGTTAGAGCCTAGCGAGGCCAAGTTATATGGCACAGATCTGGTGAGAGATTCTTTGGATAGGGTGAAGTTTATTCAGGAGAGACTCCGCACAGCTCAGTCCAGACAGAAGAGTTACGCAGATCAGTGGGCGCGTGATATAGCCTTTATGGAGGGAGATAAGGTTATGCTGAAGGTTTCTCCGATGAAGGGCGTTATGAAATTCGGGAAGAAGGTAAGCTAAGCCCCAGTTTTATATACCCTTTCGAGGTGTTGAGGCGAATCGGGGAGGTTGCTTATGAGCTCGCTTTACCTCCCGCCTTATCAGGAGTTCATCCGATTTTTCATATGTTCATGCTCCGAAGATATCATGCCGATTTCTCTCACGTGATTGAATTCATCACTATTCAGTTAGATGAGTAGTTGGGCTTCGAGGAGGAGCCAGTTGCTATTATTGATAGGCATGAACACCAGTTGAGGTCAAAGAGAATTTCTGCCGTAGAGGTCCAGTGGAGGGGCCAACCAGTCGATGAGGCAACTTGGGAGTCCGAGGAGGACATGCGGAGCAGGTATCCGCAACTATTCAGCACTTCAGGTACGATTCTACGTCCGTTCGAGGACGAACGTTTGTTTTAGAGCGGGAGATTGTGATGACCCACAAGGTCATCTTATGTAAATTTAATTATGACTGTGTTCCGAGGCCTCGAAATCCTACGTTAATCTCACCTCGATGTGGGTGCGCAACCCGGGCGCGTAGCCGGGAAGCCTTTATGTGGAAACTTGATAAAGCATTAAATTTATGATAATTAATTGAATAAGTTGACTTTGGTCAACATTTTTGGTAAACGAACCCAGACCCGTGATCTGGCGGTCCCGGAAGGTCCGTAGGAAAATATGGGACTTGGGCGTATGCCCGGAATCGAATTCCGAGGACCCAAGTCCGAGAAATGAATTTTTAAAGAAAATTGTTTTCTGAAAATAATAAAGGCTTATGAAAATGAACCTCTATGTGAAACCTGTGCTACCAGGCCCGTATTATGGTTCTGGAGCCTGGAATAGGTTCAATATGTGTTATTTAAGTTATCTGTGAAATTTGGTAAGAAATGGACTTGATTTGACGGGTTTCGGATCCAAATGGAAATTTAGAGTTAATGAAGTTTTGAAGATTTTCATAGAATTTGAAATTTGGTTTGGAATGTGATTTTATGTTACCGAGGTCCGAATGAAATTCCAAGATCGGGAATGGTTCCGTTATGTCATTTATGACTTGTCTGCGAAATTTAAAATCATTCCGAGTAGTATAGGCCGGTTCGGCGCATTGAAATGAATTCTAGAATCTTAAATTCTTAAGATTGATTAAATTTGGTTTTGGGGTTAAATTTTGAGTTTCGTGGTTGTTTTTCACGTTTTGAAAGTTCGAACGAGTCCGTATCATGAATAAAGACTTGCTGGTGCTTTTAGACATGGTCCCGAGGGGCTCGGGTGAGTTTTGAACCCCCGGGAGCTAAGTTGGAAAAACCAGATTTTTGCTGTCTGGTTTCCTTCTCTGTGATCGCCGAAGGTGGGTCGCGATCGCGGAGAAGGAATTTGGCTTGGCTGCTGATTGTTCTTCGCGATCCCAGCTTCCTCTTCGTGATCGCGGAAGGCTGGACTCCATGCCTTCGCGATCGCAGCCCCATCCTCGCGGTCGCATAGTGCCAAGCCAGGGCCGGGCACAATTACTCTTTGCGATCGCAGGACCTCTGCCGCGATCGCAGAGGTCTGGCAAGTTGGCCTTCGCGATCGCAGGACCTCTGCCGCGATCGCAGAGGTCTGGCCAGTTGGCCTTCGCGATCGCGGGGCCCTTGTCGCGATTGCAGTGAAGGAATTCCTAGGCAGTTTTATTAAATACGGGACTTAGCCTATTTCCTCCATTTTCATATTCCTCCTCAAGGTTTTAAAGAGCTCTTCAAGGAACCTTCCACCACTGTTATTGAGGTAAGTAAATTCCATGGTTTTACTAGTTTCAAACATCAATTCCTAGTTAAATTCCCTACTAATTATCAAAAATCATAGAAGTAGGTAGTAATTTTAGGGCTCTTGGGGATTTTGTTATTTTCCATTTTAGTCCATGAATTCAAGTAGAAATCACACCTTAATGATCCTTAGGCTATGGTTGAGTGATCCCTTCGAGAATTTTCGGAATTTGAACATGCGGGACCGGGGTTGGAATTTGGGAATTCTCCAAGAATAGCGATTTTATTGAATAACTAAGATAACTTCCCACATTGTGCATGCATTGATTTAATTGTACCTCTTTTTGCTAGTTGCGAGTCCTCGGGTGTAGAGTTTGGAGTTTCGGGCGCAATTGTGGTCCGAGGGGTAGATTCGGCACGAGGTGAGTCTCCTTTCTAACCTTGTAAGAGGGAATTGTCCCCATAGGTGATGTATATGCTATGTGTAAATTGTTTGGGGGCTACGTACGCACCAAGTGACGAGAGTCCGTACGTGGCGGCTATCATTGTTATGTCCGGGTATTTAGGCTCACATCATGTCTTATATGCTTCCTCATAATGCCTTATATGCTTCCTTGTAATGCTTTATATGATTCATTATGACGCCATATGTACTTGAGATCATGTTTTGTATAGTATTGTTCCTTTGAGGCTTTATGGAAAATTGTTGAATTTAAAGGAATTTGTTATGGAAAGTAAGTATTATAAGATATTGGGATCCGGACGTACGCCATGGCAGGTTTGAGAGTGATTATGCCTATATGGGATCAGGCCATACGCCACGGCGGAGTCGAAAAGTATTTGTAATATATATAGGAGCGGGCCGTACGCCACAGCGGAGTTGAGAGGTATTGTTCGCATATGGGATCGGGTCGTACGCCACGGTGAGTTTAGAAGGTACCTTATGGGAGCGGGCCGTACGCCACGGCGGATCTAAGACTTGGTGATTATTGGTTCGTTTCAGTGGTCCTACCCTTGAAAGCGCATTATTGCTTAATTCTGTAGTTGTTTGGATTTCTGCTTTTGATATGTACTTGTTGCTTATTTCCTGACATGCCTACTGTATTTCATTATATTCTATCATATGTTATTTCTGTTGGACCTTAGTGAGTATCGAGTCGACCTCTCGTCACTACTTCTTCGAGATAAGGCGGTATACTCACTGAGTATATATTTATTTTAATATGTACTCATGCTGCACTTTTGTACTTAACTGTACAGGTACTGAGGCCGATGCTTCTGGTTATTGTACCGGAGATAGACCCTAAGCTAGTGGACTCGACTTCACGGTGAGCTGCTTCCTCTGGCGACCCCAAAAACACCATGGAGTTTCATTTACTTTTTGTTATTTTCCCCGTCTATTTCATCTAAACTGTGGATTTGTATATATTATTATCCTTTGTATATTCCGTTAGTATGCCCATGACACTCGTGACACTAGTTCCTGGCACACACGTAGCGTATATTTTGGGATTTGGGGTTGTATATGCATACATATGCTTTATTTTGGCCATGTATTGTTATGATTTTAGTTTCATATCAAGCTATCCTCATGTTTAATTGTTTAAAATTGGTAATATTGACTTGTTTAATCAAATGGGAAGGGTAACACCTAGTGTAATTCATATTGGTTTGCCTAACTCCGTCGTTGGGCACCATCATGACCTGGATTAGGATTCTGGGTCGTGACAAGTCCGAAGCGCAAGCTAAATTCATCAGTCTACGCAAGAGGTTCCATGAATGTGAAGATAATCATCACCGGATACACGAGTCCAACAGAAAGCTGATCGAGGAATGAAAGGATATGGCTATCAGCTCCAACAAGAGGCTAGGGTACTTGGAGCGAGGTATAGTCGTGCTGGAGGAAAAGTTCATCAAGAGGATCGAGGACTGCAAAAAGCATTAAGGAGCCGAAAGAGGATATCTAGCCAGGACCTACTTGCTGCTGGGAGTTCGCGAGTTAGGAAAGCTGATCAAAGGGAGCAGGAATGCCGAATCTGGGGAAGGTCCTTCTGGGACCAAGTAGATAGGGGTGTCTTTTATTTTGTCTCCTTTGATGTAATAGGGCCATTGGCCATTAGTGACTTTTATTTTTCGCATATTTAGAGTCGTTTTTATCATCAATAAAATGAGGCATTTAGCATTTCAAGTTCTCCAAAGTAATTTGTCGCTAGGCCTACCTCGGGCACAAAGAGGTTCCCCAACTTAGGATGCGTTTTACATTTTTGCATTATGTGTTTAAATTACCGCAATATGTTTTATAATCCTCACTGACTTCCTTACCTTTTGTTATGTTTTTCTTTATTTATTATTCCCCTCCCCAAAGGTTAGTTCGTGCATTCTGGCATCATCTGCCTACCGCACAAGATCAAAGGGCCCTCCTCCTCCTCCTCCTCCCAGTCCTCCCAAAGGAAAAAGCAAGAAACTAAGATGGAAGATGCAAGCGGCACCAGAAAAGACAACAGGGATGAACAGGTTGAAACCACTGATGGTCGAGGTATTCAGATTCTGCACGAGGGTATGTCTCCACTGGAAAAGAAACCGTTGAAGTTCCAAGAGGAACTTGACCAAGTCAAGAACTTGGCCCACTTATCATTATCCCTCAACGTCCCAGACGTTCACTTCCCAAATGCTCCGAACCCCACTTTACCACAAAACAACCCCAAACAACCCAATCACCCCAAAGATCCAGTTCCACCAGCACAATGCAATACATGTCACCACAACACTCCACCTCTCCAAGATCAAACAAGAGACCATTTCCAGGCTTACCATAATCCCATCTATGTGGAAACCGCACCCATACACCCGAGTCTGACGAGAAGGATAGGCTCATCAGGAATTTGGTTGAAGAACTCAAGAAATTGACAAACCGAGTTCAGGGCGTCGAAGGAGTCAAAGGTATTGAGGGGCTGAACTATGAGGATCTTTGCATACAACCCGATATAGAACTGCCCGAGGGGTACAAACCTCCTAAGTTTGAGATGTTTGATGCCACCGGTATCCAAGAGTCCACTTAAGAACTTACTGCGACAAGCTGGTCGGCGTTGGAAAAGATGAGAGGAGATGCACTATCCTGGTACCTCAGCCAGGATCCAAAGAAATGGACTAACTGGGTAAGCATGGCTACGGACTTCATGGATAGATTCAGGTTCAACACGGAGAATGCACTGGATGTATTCTACATCTAGAACTTAAAGAAGAAACCAATAGAGACCTTTCGCGAGTATGCTACTCGTTGGAGGTCAGAAGCCGCCAAGGTCAGACCGACCTTGGAAGAGGAACAAATGAAGAAATTCTTTGTACGAGCTCAAGATCCTCAGTATTATGAACGACTGATGATGGTCGAGGGGCATAAGTTTTCTAATATCATCAAGCTGGGAGAGCGAATCGAGGAAGGTATCAAAATCGGTATGGTTACTAATTTCTAAGCTTTACAGGCTACCAATAAAGCTCTGCAATCCGGCGGTGTGTCCAAGAAAAGGGATGTAGAAGTCGTGATGGTGGCACAGCAAGCCAAATCCCCTCCCAAAAACCAAGTATACCCCGCACCTTCCTTCACGTACCAACCAGATCCAAGCTACCAAGCACCCTCACCTCAATACCAAACACCCTCACCCACCTACCAAGCTCCACCACCCACATATCAGCCTACCTCGCCCAGATACTACCAAACAGCTCCCGTTTATAATTCCTACAATTCCCAACCTTCTCACTACCAATCACCACCTGCTCGCCAAAACTTCCCAAGCCTCGCCCAAACTTTGACCGCCATCCCCCAAAACAGTATACCGCCATAGCTGAACCCATTGACCAATTATACGAAAAGCTTAAAGCCACCAATTATGTCATACCCATTCCCGCGGTCACCCCTGAGAACCCTTCTCAGTGGGTCAACCCAAACAAAACATGTGCTTACCACTCTAGCATGAAGGGACACACCATCGAGGAATGTCGTTCCTTGAAGGACAAGATACAGACCCTCATAGATAACAAGATCATTGTAGCCAAGGAACATGATCCTAATGTTCGCAATAATCTGCTGCCTGACCATAAGGGTGGTGTCCACATGATTGAGGTTGATGATGATTGGGATCTCGAGGGATCAATAGAGCTGATTGCAGAGGGTGATCTGAAGAAGCCTGCAATTACTCTTAATTCGATCATGGTCTAGATACAGCTATCTGAGGAATCTGAGGTAAACATGTCCATTCCACTTGAGTTTGAATCGAGATCGAGACCACCCGCAAAGGAAAAGGCCCCAGTGCCAACCGAAGTCGAGTATGTACAACCGCTCAAAGTTGCAGTCTGGCCATCTATAACATATACTCCAGCAGGAATAAGAATGACCACATCTATTCCAGTGGCAATGTCAACAACGACACCATTTTACTCAAACGCCATTCCGTGGGACTATGCCGCTGAAGCAAGGAGGAAAGGTAAAGACAAGTCTGAAGAAGCCATCGCTGCACAGGGTATGACGAGAATTGGCAGAGTTTATACCCCTGATTATTTGGCCGAGTCTAGCAAGAAGGCCAACAACC
>ML290038.1:12152-23432 GCA_005239495.1 Nicotiana undulata | reverse complement strand
TCCCCCCATCATTGAAACAGGTTCAGACGATCAGTGGAGAAAGGTACAAGCCAAGGAATACTCAATCCTTGACCAGTTGAGCAAAACACCAGCTCAGATATCCATCCTCTCCCTATTACAGAACTCTGAAACACACAGGAGTGCTTTGCTAAGGGTGCTGAGTGAAGCATACGTGCCAGACAATATCACCAGTGGGGAAATGGCCAACATGGTAGGCCAGGTACTGGAAAGTCACAAGATCACTTTCCATGAAGATGAGCTGTCGCCCGAAGGATTAGGACATAACAGAGCACTACACCTCACGGTACAATGTGAGGATCATTTCATCAGAAGGATCCTAATTGATGGGGGTTCCAGCCTCAACATCTGTCTGCTGGTCACGCTCAAGAAATTGGGCAAAAGTCTACATAAGATAAAGGAATGGGAGATCAACGTAAAAGCCTTCGATGGTTTGCAAAGGTCCACCATGGGAGAAATCACCTTGTGCTTACAGATGGGACCAACTTGGTTCGACGTAGACTTCTAAATGATAGATGTGCCTGCATCCTACAACTTACTGTCGGGACGACCTTGGATCCACACTGCTGGGGACGTGGAATCAAGCCTACATCAAGCTGTGAAGTTCGAATGGAATCACTAAGAGGTAATCATTCATGGCGACGGTAGCAACCATATCTACGGTCGCCAGACCTTTTCGGTCATCGATGGAAAGAGGAAGTTGGGTGGAGAAATCTACCACAACGTTTAACGTGTTAACGCCATTGATAAGGACAAGTGGTGGGACAGTAAGATTGAAAGCATCTTGAACTGAGAAGGGTACGAGCCAGGTAAAGGGCTCGGTAAGAATCTCCAAGGAATAACAAAGCCAATAACACTCAAGAAGCACGGTACCACTTTTGGTCTGGGGTAGGAGTACACTTGGAAGGAATTCAAGAACTGGTCGCCACCATGGCGTGGCCCCTACTACCCATTGGAGTAGCCAATACCCCACATAGAGAAGACTTTCCAGCCAACTGACATCACATATGGTACAGACAAGGAGGAAGCGCTAGCGGCAATGAGGGATCTATTTCTAAATGATGAGGATATGGACTGCTGTGTCATTCTCGAGGAGGATGGGGGGGAAGGCCCTTCTGTACAAGTCGTGAGCAAGGGATCATATCTCAATAATTGGTCCGTCAGGACAACCAAAGCCCGTCGAGCCTCGGGGTAGCAAGGCTAACGAAACAAGCATTATTTAAAGTTTATTTATTTAAAGAATTTTCTTCCTTTCCGCATTTTTAATTTCTTCAAGAAAGAGCTCTCATGTTCAAACAATTATTTTATCAAAGCATTTCAAGTTTCTTTATAAATCTTATATTTACTTGCTAGTGTTTTCCTCCCCATTACTTTATTTACACAACATTACTATAACTTATCTTGATGAACCGACGACTGTGACTTGCAACGAGGCAACGCAACAAACGGATTCCGAGTCAGACGAGGATGATATACCTGAGGATATTATTAAAGAGGTCGAGAACTTTGAGAATAGACCTAAGTCTAACTTGTACTAGACTGAGGTTGTCAACCTGGGAAACACAGAGAACGTCAAAGAAATACGCATCAGTATTCATCTGTCGCCGTCAGAAAGGGAGGAATATACATAATTCTTAAGGGAATATGAGGACATATTCACCTGGTTATATTATGACATGACTGGCCTCAGTACATCTATTGTGGCCCACAAGTTGCCAACCAATCCAACATGCCCACCAGTGAAGCAAAATCTCAGGAAGTTCAAACCAGACATGAGCTTGAAAATCATAGAAGAGGTCACCAAGCAGATCAACGTCCGGGTTCTCCGAGTGGTCGAATATCCTACATGGTTAGCCAACATTGTACCTGTACCAAAGAAAGATGGGAAGGTCAGAGTCTGCGTCGACTACCAGGATCTCAATCGGGCCAGTCCAAAAGACGACTTCCCCCTGCCGAACATACACATATTAATTGACAACTGCGCCAAGCACGAGCTGTAGTCCTTTGTAGATTGTTTTGCTGGTTACCATTAGATTTGGATGGACGAGGAAGATGTTGAGTAAACGGCCTTCATTACGCCGTTTGGAGTGTATTGCTACAAGATGATGCCATTCGGTCTGAAGAATGTAGTGTCCTCTTACATGAGAGCCATGACTACTATATTTCATGATATGATTTACAAGGAGATCGAGGTATATGTGGACGACGTCATCATCAAATCAAAGAAAGCTGCTGATCACATGGAAGATTTGAGAAAGTTCTTCAACAGGTTAAGGAAATACAGTCTTAAACTTAACCCCGCAAAGTGTGTGTTTGGGGTTCCTGCTAGCAAGCTGCTAGGATTCATTGTCAGTCATCGAGGAATAAAGCTAGATCCATCAAAGGTCAAAGCCATCCAAGAATTGCCGCCACCAAGGAACAAGAAGGATCTTATGAGCTTTCTTGGAAGGCTCAATTATATCAGTCGGTTCATAGCCCAGTCCACTGTCATTTGTGAACCAATTTTCAAAATGCTAAGAAAGGATGCTGCCACCAAGTGGACTGAGGATTGTCAAAAGGCTTTCGACATAATCAAAGATTACCTCTCAACACCACCAATCTTGGTACCTCCAGAGTAGGGTAGACCTCTATTACTCTACCTTGATGTGTTAGATGGAGCTTTTGGTTGCGTTCTCGGGCAACATGACGAAACAGGAAGGAAAGAGCAAGCAATTTACTACCTCAGCAAGAAGTTTACTTTGTATGATGCCCGATATTCTCTATTAGATCGCACCTGTTATGCTTTGACTTGGGTCGCACAGAAGCTGAGGCATTATTTCTGTGCCTGCACAACGTACCTCATATCGAGGATGGATCCGCTAAAGTACATCTTTCAGAAGCCCATGCCCACTGGCAAGCTAGCAAAATGGCAAATCCTGTTAAGTGACTTCGACATCATTTACGTAACTCAGAAGGCGGTCAAAGGACAAGCATTAGCCGATCATCTTGCTGAAAATCCCATGGACGGAGAATACGAACCATTGAAAACATATTTCCCCGATGAAGATGTGTCATTTTTAGGAGAAGACATTGCAGAATCCTACGACTGTTGGAGGATGTTCTTTGATAAGGCTGCAAACTTCAAAGACGTGGGTATTGGAGCAGTCTTAATATCAGAAACCAGTCAGCACTACCCGGTATCCGCCAAACTCAGGTTCCCTTGAACCAACAACATGGATGAATATGAGGCCTGCATCCTGGGGCTCAACTTGGCCATCGACATGAATGTTCCGGAATTATTAGTGATTCAGACTTATTGATACACCAAGTCCAAGGAGAATGGGCGACCAAGAATTCCAAAATACTGCCATACCTACATCGTGTGCAGGAATTGAGAAAGAGGTTCACAAAGATTGAATTCTGGCACGTTCCTAGAATCCAGAATGAGTTCGCCGATACATTGGCTACCTTGTCATCTATGATCCATCATCCAGACAAGAACCTCATTGATCCCATCCTAGTGGGGATCCACAATCAGCCGGCTTACAGCGCCCATGTTGAAGAGGGAGCAGACGGAAAACCTTGGTTTCATGATATCAAGGAGTACTTGGCAGAGAGAGAGTACCCAGAGCTTGCAAACGCTACTCAGAAGCGCACTCTTCGAAGGTTATCAAACAATTTCTTTCACAGCGGAGGAATCCTGTACAGGAGGACTCCCGATCTGGGTTTGCTAAGATGTGTCCAAGCAAAGGAAGCAACGAAGTTGCTGGAGGAAATACATGTTGGTACATGCGGTCCTCATATGAACGGGTTTTTTCTAGCAAAGAAGATACTTCGGGCTGGTTATTTCTGGATGACCATAGAAGCAGATTGCATCCAGTATATATGCAAATTCCACCGATGTCAGATACATGGGGATTTGATAAAGGTATCTCCCAGTGAGCTTAATGCAACAAGTTCACCCTGGTCGTTCGCCGCTTGGGGCATGGATGTTATTGGACCAATCGAGCCTGCAGCCTCCAATGGACATAGATTCATTCTGGTTTCCATTGACTATTTCACCAAATGGGTCGAAGCAGCATCTTACAAAGCAGTTACTAAGAAGGTCGTGGCCGACTTTTTCCGCGACCACATTGTTTGTCGATTCGGAGTTCCAGAGTCGATCATCACCAACAATGGTTCCAACCTAAACAGTGATTTGATGAAAGCAATGTGTGAAACCTTCAAGATCAAACACAAGAATTCTACAGCATACATACCTCAAATGGATGGAGCCGTTGAGAATGCCAATAAGAACATCAAAAAGATATTGAGAAAGATGATAGAGAAGCACAAGCAGTGGCATGAGAAACTGGCATTCGCCTTACTAGGATACCGCACCACGGTTCGCACATCAACTGGGTCAACTCCTTATATAGGCTGTTATTCCCGCCGAGGTTAAGATTCCATCTCTGAGAATAATACAAGAAGCTAAGCTCAGCGACGCAGAATGGGTAAGAAGCCGCTATGAGCAATTGGCCCTCATCGACGGACAAAGAATGAACGCGGTTTGTCATGGTCAACTATATTAGAACAGAATGACCAAAGCCTTCAACAAGAAAGTCAAACCAAGACGATTCACACTGGGGCAGCTGGTGTTAAAGAAAATCTTTCCTCATCAAGACGAAGCAAAATGGAAATTCTCTCCCAATTGGCAGGGCCCGTACATGGTTCACCGAGTGCTGATAGGAGGAGCACTCATACTTGCAGAAATGGATGGAGAAGTTTGGCCTAAACCAATCAACTAGGATGCAGTCAAGCGCTACTATGTGTACCTCTTTATGTTTTGCTCAATGTTGTAAATTGAACTACACCTGACCTGATTCTCGTTTAAGAGGGGATACGTAGGCAGCCCTATGGGTTCAGTCACATTTTAATAAACATTTCATTTCCCCCACGAATGGAAACTATGGAAGAATTTTGAGGAGGGACCTCAAAATTCCAAAGCAAGTTCAGTCGGTCGCCGCACAAGCACCAGCCAGACGCATTCACCTATCAAACTGGGGCAGAATTTTGAGGAGGACCCTCAAAATTCCGTAGCAAGAGAGGCTGCAATGTCTTGAACAGCGTCATGGTCGTCGGTTCATCCAAAGAAATTTGTTTTAAATTGCACAAATACAGTGAAAGCCCAAAACATCCTATTATCCTTGCAAGACGCATACTTCTCAAGGATACGCTCTCGAACTCGTCGCACAGGCCGATGCTTACTATTATCGCAAAAAACGCTTCATACACAACAATCATATCGCCAAAATTTATCATCAGCTAAGAACTCTTACTGTCATTTTATTTGCTCTCATTGCATAAGGCTACTATTCTACCTTCCGAGGTTAAGCTCTACCTCCCTGCATTCGCATCTTTGCATAAGGCTGCCATTCTACCTTCTAAGGTTAAGCTCTACCTCCATCTGCATTGTACACTGCATAAGGCTATCATTCCGCCTTCCGAGGTTAAGATCTACCTCCCCTGCATTCGCATCTTTGCATAAGGCTACCATTCTGCCTTTCGAGGTTGAGCTATACCTCCCCTGCATTCGCATCTTTGCATAAGGCTACTATTCTGCCTTCCAAGGTTAAGCGCTACCTCCCCTGCATTTATTTCCTGCATTGCATAAGGCTACCATTCTGCCTTCCGAGGTTCTACGCTACCTCTCTCCGCATTCTACTTCATTACGCAAAGCTCCCATCTACCTTTTCAAAGCAATCACCTTTCGTTACGTTATTTATTTACGCTTTATTTCGGGCTAAGCTCTTCCCCTCTTTCCTTTCACAAATCACAAGACTAAGCTCTGTCTTGTCAGCATCATACTACTGCATTCTTCATGGGCTGAAATATCGCCAACTTGTCCAAAGGCGTCATCGTTCAGAGGCACGATCTCCATTTCCCGAGAACATCATTTCATGGCCTGAGGATCTCTTTATTTCAATCTGCACATCATTATTCAAAGGCATCATGGTTCAGAGGCACCATCCTCATGGCCCGAGAACATCATTTCATAGCCTGCGAATCTTGCACCAAGCGATTCATGGCCCAGGACATCATGGTCTAAGGACATCATCCTAATTGTCCGAAGACAACATTCATAGTCCAACGGGAACTTGCATCATGTTTATATTATGCACAATATACGCATGTTCTCTATTTGCAGGTAACCTGGCCGGAACAGCCAACCAGGCAGGAGCAGACCGCTCCAGTTCTCTGATACAACCCCATAAGACCTTCCTACTTTTACCCTACCTCACACCTTGCGTCTGTTCTTGTGAAACAACACCGGTATATTTCACTGATGATTCCGGAACTATACACGGCCTAATTCTCCCACGCAATTCCATTCGGTCAAAATTGGCCATCATATCTTTACCCGACAACTCTTTCATCCTTCCCGGGTAAAGAGGGGCAGCTGTTGATACCCAATTTTTTCTCAAATTATTTGCAAATTTGCGTATAAGCTTTCTAAATTACTCTTTGTAATAAGGAGTATTATTTCCTATTTTTCCATATTTTATTAAATTATTTTCCTGCTTATTTCTAATATTTTCATATTTAAATCATTCATAAACTATGCTATAAATAATTTTAAAATATTTTCAGCTCAGTACATCGTTTATAATCATTTTCTAGCTATTAAAATCCAATTATTTCACAAATTAGCCAATTGGGTCTTCTTTAATTTCAATTAAAACAATTTTGCAATTATGGCCCAATTGGACATTTTGTATTATTTTAATTCGAAATTTATGCATCTTAACACTTAATATTAGCCAATTACTATAACTCTACCTATTTTAGCTTAATTTTATTTTTTATATAATTATTGGCTATTTTAAGTAATTAATTACTTACTTAATTGGGTATTTAGCAATTAGCCACATCTATTTAAATCATAGCCACATTTTTAACCCAATACCCAACCCATTTAATCAATCCATCAACCCAGCCCAAATCATTTCTTTACCCGGCCCGACCTCCAGTTGATCTGAGCCGTTGATCAAATGAGATCAACGACCCAGATATTTTCTTACCATAATTAATCCTATGACCTACCCCCTCAGACCCTCATTCTTCACGACTCACTCTCTCTCTATCTCTCTATCTCTCTCTGTGACGCTCTAGTTCTCTCTAGAAGTCTCACTGACTTCTCCTTCTCCGATGAGTTCCATCCACCCTCTCCGGTTGGTTTCTCACCGGAAACCTTGGGTCTTCATTATCTCATGGTCATCAACAACCCTTGTACCGGTCCAGTGATACTCTAGGGCTCTCAGGCAAACTTGGAGCGGTCCAACTCATCTCCCATGGTCCCATGCCACCTTTCCGGCCTCCCTGACCGTCTGAGTAACGATCTACGACCTACTCCGGCTTAAGTCGGTGCCACCTCTGATGTTTTTCTTTTTCTCTGGGTTCCACGAAACCCTAATGCTATGATTCTTCAACTTATTTTTAGATCTACATTATTACGAAGCTTTTCCGCATCTTCTTTTTTCTGAAAACCCCATCTTTTAACGATTCTTGCTATTTCAAATTTAGGGTTTCTTAACCCCTTTCGAAATGTTTTCTTACTTATGATTTTAGTGACTTATACTGTATGTGGAATGATTCTTTTATGTCTTATGGCTCTCTAAGTTATTATGCTAAAATCCCTATTTCTTTTAGCCCGTTCGATTATGTGTGCTTGTTTTCATGTGAAGCCTACATATATTCTCTGATTCTTGTCGCTAGGGATTCAGTCTCATGGTTATGTGATTCCTTGCTTGGGGTTCCCTATTTTTGTGCTATAAATTATCAATTTGATACTGGTTAATGACTGTTTGCTTGATGATCACTATTGAATCTGTGTATCTCTTTGCTTAGCCGTGAAATTTTCCTCGAACCTGTGATTTTGTATATTTTGTACTGATTTTCAAAATATTCCCTTACTTATGTGATACTTTTCTTGATTATACCGGTTTCCCTGTAATTGTTATTGCATTCGAGATTTCCTCGACTGACTTTCAGAATCAATACCATACTTGGCTTTGTGAATATACTATTAGTTCAACTTTCCTTAATTATGTACTATTTATTTGTCTTTTATTTGCTATATGATTTCATTGTCCCTAGTTTACTAAAATCAGGCTTATAATTGATTCCTTCTCCTTACTTAACCATGATTGCACCGTTTGAATTTGACTCCCTAATTAAAGGAGTCTGATGTTTTAATTGATACTAATTGGTTACTATTTCCATAATTATGCATTCTTGCTTTATTTTTCCTCACTCGTTTTCAACACTATATATACTCTGTCTTCTCTTTTTGCATAACACACACTGATACATTAGTACACTGCATATCACCAAGGCATACTTGAAACTCAGAACATTGACATTGTTTCGAGTCTCCTTTGTTTTCATATACATTCTCTCCTGACTACTCAGTCAAGACTGAGTAATCCTTGATTCTTTACACTACTATCTTGCTGCTCTCTCTCTCTTGTTCTGCATATTACTGTGGTTGCACCATCTCCTTGCATTTTGTTATTCTACACCTTTGACTGGTATGTCCCTAATTTAAGTTTATAGTACCCCAACACAATATGTTTCAGTTCCTGCTAATATACTTGTTATTCCTTTTGTGCTTCTACTCATGGTTCTATTGTCATCAATGTAACTAGCATGTCTCTGTTATTTTCCTTTTCACTTTAGTCTAGTATGCTTCCTTCTCCCCTTATGTGATTCACTATGACTCCGCTTGACTCCTATACTTGTTCTTGTCCTATGATTACTGTTTCTTGTCTCAGCATGACCACCATTTCCTTATGTGTTTGCATCATTTGTCTGAATTTCAATACTATAAGCATGCACCCCTGATGTCTAAGTGTTACATGATACTAATCCTAATCCACAATATGTTATGCCTTGTGATAACTATGTTATAATTAGTTGAGAACCTGTAACTCTATTCTATTGCTGCCATAAGAATTATTTGTTCCTAACTCCCTTTCCCTGTTTGTATTTGCTTGGCTCCTTTGTAAACCGTTTTATATAAAACTCTTACAGTGTCCTCTGAAGTTCTATTTCAAAACTGTTACTTCAAACTACTTTCAAACTCAATTCTTTTAAATTACAAACACATCTCACTACTCTTAGACTTTAGGTTCAGCCCCCTTCGTGTGAACACTGCCTTGGGGACCCCTGAGTACCCATTGAACTCTGACACACAAGGCTGGCATTCCACACTGCACTTACTCATTCCTTGTTAGGGAACTTGGGTGTGAGCACTGCCTGGGATCCCCTGAGATCCTTAGGAACTCTGACATACTTGGGTTACAAGAGGTCTTGGCATATGGCATGTTGGATCTGGTACTTGGGCCTACTGTTAGGCTCTCTATAGTGTAACTTCTTAATTTTCTTATTCCTTTGTGTAATTTATACAACAACGGTCTGTCATAATTTGTAAACGAATAATTGGGGCTGGATAGTTGATATGGGAGGGGGGTTATGCATGTTTAGTATAGTAACAGGTAGAAATCATGACTATAGGATTTATTTCCCTATGTGTGCAATAGTATCCTGCTTAGGACATGCATATCATGCAATAGAAATCATGTGTAGGTTTTTTATTTCAGCATGTCTATTATGTTCCTGTCATTTTATAATCCATGTTCACCGTTAATAACTACAACAAATGATATAATGTACGACTACTGCATTCCATAAGCATTACATTTAGAAACCATGTCCTTAGGTATCCTTGTGTGCATTAGACATCATGTTCTTTAGGACCTTACCTTTCAGCATGTTTGTGTCAAGTTATATTTTTGCTGAACACCTAGTTAGCATGTATCTAATATGATAATCTCGCCAAAATGTGGTTAAGTGGTTTAAAACGCTTCTGCAGGTATACTATCCCTCATATTTTTAAAATCAGAACTAAATTCTGCATGCTCACCCTCAAAACAAAAATAGGCAATGTATACGCCCGCCTAGGCAAACCTTAGGCCTAATACTTATTAAAACTCAATCAATCATTTAACGTCCAGTTTGTGTTTTAAATGATCTGTAAAGCTAATCAGTCTCTTCTGGAGATCTGAGAACCTTGCTGTGTGTAATTATTTTCGCTCTTGTCTGCCCAGCAATTAATAGATTTTTCAAAACAAATCCTCCCTATTATAAAGTCACTCTATTTGTTTGAATCCTTGCTTTACTTTAATATTATCGGTTCTTGAAGTTGTGCACTCACTCTCTTTTACTAAAAAAAACTCCTTTAAACTACTGATTCTTACTCTATTTTTTGAATTACTGGATGTCACGGCCCGAAATACCACCCTTCAGGCCGTGACTGCGTCTAACGTTGAACCCGCTAGACAAGCCAACGTGCACAAATAATCAAACTTTCGCAACCCATTCTGACAGTAGTAAAGAAAATACCTTTAAAACTCTTAACAGAAATAATGAAATACTTCAGAATTTTAACAGCGAAAATGAAATCAAAATTCGCAAATGCAAGGTGAAATAGTAAAATACATAACGTCGCATAAACCCAAAACCGGGGTGTCACAACTCACGAACTGTCTAACAGAGTGCTAAATACATAGTCTGAAAAGAAATACATCATTGTCTTGAAACTGGGGAAGAAGAGGGCCGGGTGAGTTTATTCTTCGCGATCGCAGGACCCCTACCGCGGTCGCAGAGGTCTGGCCAGTTGGCCTTCGCGATCGCAGGACCTCTGCCGCGATCGTAGAGGTATGGCCAGCTGGACTTCGCGATCGCAGAGGTCTGGTCAGTTGGCCTTCGCGATTGCATGCCCCTTGTCGCGATCGCAGTTAAGAAATCCCTGGGCAGATTTATAAAAATACGGGACTTAGCACTTTTCCTCCATTTTCATATTCCTCCTCAAGTTTTTAGAGAGCTCTTCAAGGGACCTTCCACCACTGTTATTGAGGTAAGTAAATTCCATAGTTTTACTAGTTTCAAACATTAATTCTTAGTTAAATTCACTACTAAATCATCCAAAAACCATAGAATTAGGTAGTAATTTTAGGGTTCTTGAGGATTTCGTGATTTTCAATTTTAGGCCACGAATTCAAGTAGAAATCGCACCTTAGTGATCCTTAGTCTATGGGTGAGTGATCCATTCGAGAATTTTCGGAATTTGATCATGAGAGACCGGGGTTGGAAATTGGGAATTCTTCAAGAATGGCGACTCTATTGAATAGCTAGGATAATTTATCACATTGTGCATGCATTGATGTTATTGTATACCTTTTG
>ML290038.1:0-10778 GCA_005239495.1 Nicotiana undulata | reverse complement strand
TCTGATTATCAGGCCGGTGCTAGATATTGATAGCGTGGTCATACTTCACGGTGAGCTGCTTTCCCGGCGACTTCCTAGCAGCACCCTGGAGTTCTTTTGTTATATTTCTCCGTCCATTTCATTCAGACGGAGACTTGGTATATATTGTAGTCATTGTATATTCAGTATTTGTCCATGACACTCGTGACACTAGTTCCTGACACACACGCGTAGTGTATATGTATATCTTTTGGGTTCGGGTTGTACATGCATGTGTATGTTTTATTTCGGCTTTTATCTATTATTACTTTACACTCACTCAAGGCTAGTATCATGTTAGTTGTTATAAACTGGAAATCTTTGAATTGGTTAATTAGATGGGAAGGGTATCACTTAGTGTAAATTGTGTTACCTTGCCTAACCCCGTCGTTGGGCGCCATCACGACCCGGATTGGGATTCTGGGTCGTGACATCTTTGGGAAAAGCTAATTAAGAAATATTATCCGTGGCTAATTAACATAACTCACTCATATTTGTAAAATCGTGAAATACATTGGATCGTTACTTGAGTGTAATACCCGATGCATTCATTCTTGTTGCCATTGATCATTTTACTCGTTTTCTAGGTTAGTTTATATTTTCGCATTTAGCTATAAACAATTATCAAAACCCAAAATATTATTTGTTTGGCATTGCGCAATTCATGATACGGACTTGCTCAAACTTCTGGAACATGAAGAACAACAACGAAACTCAAAATTCAACCTCAAAACCAAATTGAATCAACTTAAGAACTTAAGAAATTCTAGAATTCACTTCAATACGTCGAACCAGCCTAAACTACTCGGAATGACTTCAAATTTTGCAGACAAGTTATAAATGACATGACGGAACTATTCCCGGTCTCAGAATTTCATTCGGACCTTGGGAACATAAAATCACCTTTCAAGCCAAATTTCAAATTCTGTAAAAACCTCAAAACTTCATTAACTCAAATTTTCTCATTTTGATTCGAAACCAATCAAATCAAGTCCGTTTCTTACCAAAATTCGCAGATAACTTATATAACACATATTGAACTTATTCCGAGTGCCGGAATCATAATACGGGCCCGACAGCACAAGTTTCACATCAAGATTCATTTTCATAAGCCTTTAATATTTTCATAAAACAATTTTCTTTAAAAATTCATTTCTCGGACTTGGGTCCTCGGAATTCGATTCCGGGCATACGCCCAAGTCCCATATTTTCCTACAGACCTTTCGGGATCGTTGAATCACAGATCTGGGTCCGTTTACCAAAAATGTTGACCAAAGTCAACTTTATTCATTTAATTTATCAAAATTTAACTCTGAATCAAGTTTTCACATAAAGGCTTCCGGGCTGCACACACACATCGAGGTGAGGTTAATGGAGGCTTTCGGGGCCTCGGAACATAGTCAAAATTAGATGCACACAAGATGACCCCTTTTTGGGTCATTACAATCCCTCCCTCTAAAACAAATGTTCGTCCTCGAATGGACATAGAGTCGACCCTGATGTGCCGAATAGCTGTGGATACCTACTCTGCATGTCCTCCTCGGACTCCTAAGTCGCCTCACCGACTGGTTGGTCCCTCCACTGGACCTTTATGGCAGAAATTCTCTTAGACCTCAACTGGCGGTCCTGCCTATCAATAATAGCAATAGGCTCCTCCTCGAAGCCTAACTTCTCATCTAACTGAATAGTTCTGAAATCAATCACGTGAGAGAAATCGACATGATATCTCGGGAGCATGGATACATGAAATACCGGATGAACTCTCGATAAGGAGGGAGGTAAAGCGAGCTCATAAACAACCTCCCTGACTCGCCTCAACACCTCGAAAGGGCTTATAAACCTAGGGCTCAGCTTTCCCCTCTTCCCGAATCTCATAACGCCCTTCATCGGCAAAATCTTCAACATAACCTTATCTCCCTCCATAAATGCTACATCCCACGCCCGCTGATCCGCGTAACTCTTCTGTCTGGACTAAGCTATACGGAGCCTTTCCTGAATAATATTCACCTTTTCCCAGGCATCTCTCACCATGTTGGTACCATATAGCTTGGCCTCACCAGGCTCAAACCACCAAATCGGAGAACGGCATCGCCGACCATATAAAGCCTCGAATGGAGCCATCTTGATGCTGGACTGATAACTGTTATTGTATGCAAACTCTGCCAAAGGCAAGAACTGGTCCCATTGACCGCCAAAATCAATCGCACAAGCCCTGAGCATATCTTCCAAAATCTGAACTGTACACTCCGACTGACCATCAGTCTGAGGGTGGAATGCTGAGATGAGATCTATCTGAGTTCCCATCTCACCGTGCAATGCTCTCCAAAAGTGCGAGGTGAACTGAGGACCTCGATCTGATATAATGGACACTGGCACACCGTGCAACCGAACTATCTCCCGAACATATCTAGGCCAGCCTCACCGTAGTATAAGTAGTAGCCACATGAATGAAATGCACCGATTTGGTCAACCTATCCACAATGACCCAAACCGCGTCAACCTTCCACAAAGTCCGAGGCAACCCAACCACAAAGTCCATGGTGATGCGCTCCCATTTCCACTCAGTAGTGCTGCTTCAAATCACGGTACATCTTTTTTGCACCCGGATGAAAAGAATACCGAGAACTGTGGGCCTCATCCAAAATTTTCTTCCTCAAGCCATCAATATTAGGAACACATAACCGGCCCTGGAGCCTCAAGACACCATCCTCTCCTAAAGTAACCTCTTTGGCCCTGCCTTGGACCACTGCATCCCGAAGCTCTGCAAGGCATGGATCATCAAATTGTCGAGCCTTAATCTCCCCCGACAATGAAGATTGAGCAACTACATGAGCCAAAACTCGACGAGGCTCTGAAAGGTCCAATCTCACAAGGCGATTGGCCAAGGACTGGATGTCCAAGGCTAAAGGTCTCTCCTCAGCTGTAATGTAGGCCAAGCTACCCATACTCGCGTCCCTCCTGCTCAAAGCATTTGCTACTACATTCGCCTTTCCCGGGTGATATAAAATAGTGAGATCATAATCTTTTAACAACTCGAGCCATCTTCGCTGCCTCAAGTTAAGGTCCCTATGCTTAAGAAAGTATTTCAGGCTGCGGTGGTCAGTATAGACCTCACAAGATACACCATATAGATAATGCCGCCATATCTTCAAAGCATGAACAATCGCCGCCAACTCCAAATCGTTCACAGGGTAATTCTTTTCATGAACCTTCAGCTGTCGCGAAGCATAAGCTATAACCCTGCCATCCTGCATTAGCACACGCCCCAACCCGACGCGTGAAGCATCGCAATACACGGTATACATCCCAGAACCGGAAGGCAATGACAGAACTGGTGCTGAGGTCAAAGCTGACTTGAGCTTCTGAAAGCTCACCTCACACTCGTTAGACCACCGATACGGGGCATTCTTCTGAGTCAATCTGGTCAGTGCGGCTGCAATAGAGAAGAACCCCTCCACGAACCGGCGATAATAGCCTGCTAGGCCCAAGAAACTCTTGATCTCTGTAGCTGAAGTAGGACACGGCCAAATCTGAACCGCCTCAATCTTTTGAGGATCAACCTTGATATCTTCTTCGGATACCACATGCCCCAAAAATGCTACGGAATCTAACCAGAACTCACACTTGGAGAACTTAGCATACAACTTCTGTTCCCGCAAGGTCTGGAGCACAACTCTCAAGTGCTGCTCATACTCACCCAGGCTCCGGGAGTAAATCAAGATGTCATCAATGTAAACGATGACGAAGGAATCAATATACGGTATGAATACCCTATTCATCAAGTCCATGAACGCTGCTGGGGCATTGGTCAAACCAAAGGACATCACCAGGAACTCATAATGGCCATATTTGGTACGAAATGCAGTCTTCAAAACATCTGAAGCCCGAATCCTCAGCTGATGATAACCCGATCTCAAGTCAACCTTAGAAAACACACGAACACCCTATAACTGATCAAACAAATCATCGATGCGCGGCAGAGGATACTTATTCTTAATTGTAACCTTATTTAGCTGGCGATAGTCAATGCACATCCGCATAGACCTTTCCTTCTTCTTCACAAATAAGACTGGTGCACCCCACGACGACACACTCGTCCTAATAAACCCTTTGGCCAACAACTCCTCAAGCTGCTCCTTCAACTCTTTCAGCTCCTTAGGAGCCATACGATAAGGGGGAATGGAAATAGGCTAGGTATCTGGAGCCACATCAATACAGAAGTCGATATCTCGATCTGGAGGCATGCCTGGAAGATCCGAAAGAAACACATCCAGAAACTCTCGAACAATAGGTACTGAATCAATGGTAGGAGATTCGGCGGTGGTGTCCCTCACATAATCAAGGTAAGACAAACAACCCTTCTCGACCATATGCAGAGCCTTTATGAAGGAAATAACCCGGCTGGAGGCACTAGCTGAAGAACCCTTCCATTCTAGTCTAGGCGACTCAGGCATGGCTAAAGTGACTGTCTTGGCATGGAAATCTAACACAGCATGATAAGGAGATAGCCAATCCATGCCTAGGATAACCTCAAAATCAATCATGTCCAGCAATAAAAGATCTGATCTGGTATCGAAATCGTAGAAAGTGACCACACAAGACCGGTAGACTCGGTCTACCACCACAGAATCACCTACAGGAGTGGACATATATAAAGGAGAACACAAGGACTCACGAGGGATACCCAGAAATGAGCAGATAGTATGGATACATATGAATACGTGGATCCTGGATCAAATAGTACCAAAGCCTCCCTACCACATACTGAGATAATACCTGTGATCACGGCGTCTGAGGCCACTGCATCTGATCTGGCCAGAATGGCATAAAATCTGGCAGAGGCTCCTGAAGACTGAACTCCCCCAGAGTGAACAGGAACTAACTGACCTCCTCCTGAGTGGCCTCCCCTTCTAGGACGACCCCTGCCGACTGTCCTCCACCTCGAGGCGGCTGGACTGCTTGTGCTGAACTCCTAGGCTGATAACTCTACTGCACTGCCTTGCCCCGATACTTAGGACAAAACCTCCACGTATGACCCGGCTCCCCACACTCGAAACAACCTCCTGGTGCTACAACCTGCTGCCCGAAAGAGGAAGAACCCTGAATAGCTGGAGGATTGTGTGAACCCTCTGGTAAGGCACTGAAATAGGATCTAGAGGATCTCTGATGACTAGAATGACTGTTAGGTGCACCCTGGGTGGCTGGGGGACGATAGGAATGCTCTGGCATAACGCCGAACTGAGGCCTCGCTGAAATACCCCTGGGAGGTAGTGGAGGTGCTGAATATGAGGGCCTACTAAACTGGCCGCCTCCGAACTGACCTCTACCCCTAGCTGGAGCACCCCTGAAGTCACCTGTGAACCTGGCCCTCTTGTCCTGCTGACCTGGCTGACCCTGCTCCCTGCTCCTCATACGGTAACCCTCAATCCGTCGAGCTATCTCGACTACAAGCTGGTATGGGGTACCCATCTCTACCTCTCTGGCCATAGAGGCCCTAATACTTGGATGCAAGCCTGCCACAAACCACCACACCCTCTCGGTATCAGTAGGCAATATCATAAGGGCATGGCGAGACAACTCGGAGAATCTAGCCTCGTAATCAGTCACTGACATCTGCCCCTGATCTAGTCACTCAAACTGACCTCGTAGCTCCTCCCTTTCAGAAGGTGGAATGTATCTGTCTAGAAATAACTTAGCGAACTGATCCCAGGTGACAGGAGGAGAATCTGCTGGCCTGCTGAGAATATATGACTGCCACCACCTGCGAGCTCTGCCCTCCAGCTGAAATGTGGTGAAATCCACTCCATGAGATTCCAAAATCCTTATGTTGTGTAGTCTATCCCTGCACCTATCAATAAAATCCTGGGCATCCTCTCCCTGCTCACCCCCGAAGACTGGAGGGCGAAGTCAGGTCCATCTATCCAACATCTTCTTCTAGTCACCCTCTGCAACTTGCCTGGGCTCTGGGGCTGCTACTACGGGCTGAACCCCTCCCACGGGCGGTGTGCCCGGGGTATGACGTGCTGATGCTGCCTAACCTGTGTCCTGAGCGGTAGGAGTCTGGACTCCCCCTCCCGCCTGAGAAGTAGCAGGGTCGGCTGGAAATAAACCAGCCTGAGACATAGTCTCCATGAATCTCAGCATACAGCCCATGACCTCCCGGAAGCCTGGCCCCGTCATGAAATCCACTAGAGCAGGTGCTACTAGAGGCACCTCATCATGCTCCTCCATAATAGGGTCCTCTAGTGGTTCCACTGGTGTAGCTATGGGACGTCCTCGTCCCCTGCCTCGAGCAGGTGCTCTGCTCCTGCCTCTACCCCGACCTTGGGCAGCCGTGGCAACGACCTCCCCTGGACCAAGAACATTGGATGCACGCGTCCTCACCATCTGTGAGAGAATAGAAGAATAAGTTTGAGTACATCATAGATTGCACGACATGATATGAATAAAGGGAAGTTTCCTAACACCCCATAGCCTCCTGAAGATAAGTATAGACGTCTCTGTACCGATCCGCAAGATTCTACTAGGCCTGCCCATGACTCGTGAGACTTACGTGAACCTAGTGCTCTGATACCACATTATCACGACCCAGAATCCCAATACGGGTCGTGATGGCGCCCAACGACGGGGTTAGGCAAGCCAACACAATTTACACGAAGTGATACCCTTCCCATCTCATTAACCAAGTCAAAGATTTCCAGTTTATAACAACTAACATGATACTAGCCTTGACTGTGGGTAAAGTCATAATAGATAAAAGCCGAAATAAAACATACACATGCATGTACAACCCGAACCCAAAAGATATACATATACACTACGCGTGTGTGCCAGGAACTAGTCTCACGAGTGTCATGGACAACTACTGAATATACAATGACTACAATATATACAGAGTCTCCGTCTGAATGAAATGGACGGAGAAATATAACAAAAGAACTCTAGGGTGCTGCTAGGAAGTCGCCGGGAAAGCAGCTCACCGTGAAGTATGACCACGCTATCAATATCTAGCACCGGCCTGATAATCAGATGCGCCAGCCTCCGGACCTGTACAGTCAAGTACAGAAAGGAAACGAAAGTGCATCATGAGTACATATTAAATAAATATGTACCTAGTGAGTATCCCGCCTAAACTCCAAGAAGTAGTGACGAGAGGTCGACTCGATACTCACTAAGGTCCAGCAGTGATAACATATGATAGAATATGATGAAATACAGTAGGCATGTAAGGGAAATAAGCAACGAGTATATAAATATCAAAAGCAGGAAAAGAATCCAAACAATTTCTGAACTAAACAATAAAGCATTTTCAAGGTAAGACCACCGAACGAAAAAAAATCACATATTCTTAGATCTGCCGTGGCGTACGACCCGCTCCCATAAGGTACCTTCTACACTCGTCGTGGCGTACGGCCCAATCCCATATTCATTTCAATTTCTTTTCAACACTGCCGTGGCGTACGGCCCTATCCCATATATTTCAATCACTTTCCAATTCCGCCGTGGCGTACGGCCCGCTCCCATATGTTTCACGATTCTTTTCAATTCCGCCGTGGCGTACGGCCCGCTCCCATATATTTCACTATTTCTTTTCAATTCCGCCGTGGCGTACGGCCCGCTCCCATATATTTCACAATTTCTTTTCAATTCCGCCGTGGCGTACGGCCCGCTCCCATATATTTCACAATTTCTTTTCAATTCCGCCGTGGCGTACGGCCCGCTCCCATATATTTCACAATTTCTTTTCAATTTCGCCGTGGCGTACGGCCCGCTCCCATACATATTTATTTCAGTAAAGCCTCAAAAGAATAACATGATGCAAAACATAATTTCATAGTACATATGGCGTTACAATAAATCATATGAAGCATTACAAGGAAAACATATCAGGCATTACAAGAAAAGGCATATAAGGCATTACGAGAAAAGCATACAAGGCATGATGTGGGCCTAACTACCCGGACATAACAACACTAGCCGCTACGTACGGAATCTCGTCACTCGGCGCGTACGTAGCCCCCAAACAATTTACACATAGAATATACATCACCTATGGGGATAATTCCCTCTTACAAGGTTAGAAAGGAGACTCACCTCGTGTCGAATCTACCACTCGGACCACAATTTACGCCCGAAACTCCGAACTTTATACCCGAGGACTCGCAACTAGTCAAAAGATATACAATAACATCAATGCATGCACAATGTGATAAATTATCCTAGCTATTCAATAGAATCGGAAGAATTCCCAATTTCCAACCCCGGTCTCTCATGATCAAATTTCGAAAATTCTCGAATGGATCACTCACCCATAGCCTAAGGATCACTAAGGTGCGATTTCTACTTGAATTCATGGCCTAAAATGGAAAATCACGAAATCCTCAAGAACCCTAAAATTACTACCTAATTCTATGGTTTTTAGATGATTTAGTAGTGAATTTAACTAAGAATTAATGTTTGAAACTAGTAAAACTATGGAATTTACTTACCTCAATAACAGTGGTGGAAGGTCCCTTGAAGAGCTCTCTAAAAACTTGAGGAGGAAGATGAAAATGGAGAAAAAATGCTAAGTCCCGTATTTTTATAAAATTGCCCAGGGATTTCTTAATTGCGACCGCGACAAGGGGCATGCGATCGCGAAGGCCAACTGGACAGACCTCTCCGATCGCGGCAGAGGTCCTGCGATCGCGAAGGCCAACTGGCCAGACCTTTGCAATTGCGGCAGGGGTCCTGCGATCGCGAAGAAAAAACTCACCCGGCCCAGACGCGACTCTATGCGATCGCGATAAAAGGCTGCCATCGCGAAGGTCTGGAACCAGACCTCTGCGATCGCGAAGGGGAGGCTGCGATCGCAGAGAACAATCAACAGCCCAGCAAAATCCTTCTCCGCGATCGCAACCCACCTTCTGCGATCGCAGAGAAGGAAACCAGATAGCAGAAATTCTGGTTTTTTCTAACTTAGCTCCCGGGGGTCTAAAACACACCTGAGCCCCTCGGGACCTCGTCCAAAAGCACCGGCAAGTCTGTATTCATGATACGAACTCGCTCAAACTTCCGGAACATGAAGAACGACAACGAAACTCAAAATTCAACCCCAAAACCAAATTGAATCAACTTAAGAACTTATGAAATTCTAGAATTCACTTCAATACGCCGAACCGACCTAAACTACTCGGAATGACTTCAAATTTTGCAGACAAGTTATAAATGACATGACGGAACTATTCTTGGTCTTGGAATTTCATTCGGACCTCAGGAACATAAAATCACCTTTCAAGCCAAATTTCAAATTCTTAAAAAACCTCAAAACTTCATTAACTCAAATTTTCTCATTTTGATCCGAAACCAATCAAATCAAGTCCGTTTCTTACCAAATTTTGCAGACAACTTATATAACACATATTGAACCTGTTCCGAGCGCCAAAATCATAATACAGGCCTGGCAGCACATGTTTCACATCAAGGTTCATTTTCATAAGCCTTTAATATTTTCATAAATTTTCTTTAAAAATTCATTTCTCGGACTTAGGTCCTCGGAATTCGATTCCGGGCATACGCCCAAGTCCCACATTTTCATACGGACCTTCCGGGACCGTCGAATCACGGACCTGCATCCGTTTACCAAAAATGTTGACCAAAGGCAAATTTATTCAATTAATTTATCAAAATTTAACTCTCAATCAAGTTTTCACATAAAGGCTTCCAGGCTACGCGCCCGGGCTGCGCATGCACATCGAGGTGAGGTTAATGGAGGCTTTCGGGACCTCGGAACATAGTAAAAATTAGATGCACATAAGATGACCCCTTTTTGGGTCATTACAAAAGACTAACAAGACTTCCAAAATGAATTATTCCTAACCCAATTAGGAGATTAAGCACTTCCGGGTTTGGCTACAAGTAGTTCAATCCTATCCCTAGGTAGAATCTATAAAATGAGGGTTAAATCCTCAAGTTCTTGTTAATTAATCTTTCCCAACCCCAAATAATCTTTTTCAAAATTAATTCAGAGTTAATGGGCGAGTCCTAGGGTTAGTTAATCCCTTTGGAAACATTAAAGAACAAGAATAATTAAAATAACAAACACCCACTTCATAAATATAATAAAATCATTCAATACATAAGCACAACAAGGTATTTAATCCACACTTTAAATATGAATATTCCCATAAAATAGATTCAAGTGTTGGAAAAATACTACACACTTAGATATTCAATACAAAACAAAAATGAAGAAATAAACATAAATGGTTAAGAAATCCTTAACCAAAATGATGAAATCTTCAAGACCCAAGTGTGTGCAAAGCCCTAGCTTCAAGACTTCTTCTTATCTCTCAAAATTATATTTTTAAAGCCAAAGATATGCCAAGATCGTGTATGAGAATGGGTTGGGGATAAAAATATGAAATTACAAATCTGCCCAGAATTTCCCCAGAAAATGACCTATGCGTCCGCATCCAGACCTTCACGTTATTGAAAGGTATGTGGTTAGTAGTCTTCGCGTTCGCGACTACCTTGACTGCGTTTGCGATGCAATGGTTCCTGAAGTACCGCGTTCGTGGTGAACACCACGCGTTCGCGTAGGCTTAATTCCTCAGCAGTTCAATTTGTTCTTCGCGTTTGCGTCTGGGTTACCGCGTCTGCATTAGTTTAACTTCCGAAGCTACGCGTTCGCACTATGCCTTCGCGTTCGCGAAGGACAATTAACTGGGCAGATTTCCCTTGTCCAATTTTGCTCCTTTTTTGACTTGTTTTCACATTAT
>ML290037.1:35090-46493 GCA_005239495.1 Nicotiana undulata | reverse complement strand
TACCGAGGCCAACGGGTGCCCGTGCCCCCCGCCCCCTAGCGTAGGTCCGCCCCTGCTCACAGGATTATCCCCATTCCGGAGGGACTAGTATATTAGAACCAAATTATGTACGTCTAACTCGTATTTCTTTTATTCTATATAAAGCATTGGAAATTTAAAAAATATCCAATTTTGTAATAGAAATGAATCATGTGAAAGTAAACACAAATTGATTAGATCTTAAAGGAATCATTTTGATTAATCTACATTCCATTTATTTATATAAAGCATTCCAAAATTTAAAAGTGTTTGTTTCCTTAACGAAAAAGGACTTAAGTTGTAAAATATATGCACATAGATGAAGGATAAATAATGATACTATTAAGTGTGATAGTTATTTTACCCGCATTAATTATTTCTTTTGACTTAAGTACTTTTGATTTAAAAACTAATCATAAAGTTTTAAAATGATATGTAATCAATAAACGTAAAGTTTAGGAGTATATTGCAGCAACACTAGCCTCTATGACTCAACCAAATATTTTCATTAAAATATTTACTCATATTACATTTTTGTATAACTATTTTTTACCCTATATATATATATATATATATATATATATATATTTAGTAAGTACTTGTATGGGATACGCGTGCAATTACAAAAATAATAATTTAATAACGTAAAATGGACCTTTTCCGCTAGATCAGAGCAATGTTCTGCAGATCAATTGGTATTTTTTTTTGTTATATATAAAATATTTCAGAAAAGCACGTGTTATTAAGGACCAAAATAAAAATAGTTATATGACTTTTACATAGGAAAAGGGCAGAAAGAGAGACTTGAAAGGAAGAGCTTCTTCGAGGAAGCCAAAAATTTAAGGAATTTATCAACAACTTTGCTCCAATCTTCCTCACCACCATTTTCTCCTCCTCATTGTCATCACTCAACAAGCCGATGCAAAGTGAAAAGACAGAAAATTGTCAGTCTTTTTGAAATAAACTTAATTTATTTCATTAGCTCCACCATTTTTTCAACAAGAAAATTCTTCTTCTCTGGAGTAGAAGGTATGCATGCATGGTTGATCAGGATGATTTCATGGTGGACTGTTGGATAAATTGGTGATAATAAATGTAGATATCAAAGATAAATGAAAAAGACAAGTACTAAAAAAAGAGGGAGTTTAATTTAAAATCATTTTTTTACCTCAAAATGTGTGAAGAAAAAGATAGTGATTTTTTGTATTTTGAGGGTAATAATAAATAGCTCTTCAAAAGGTTTGTGAATACTAGTGATAAAGACGGAGAAGAAGATGGTGAAGAAGCTCAGAGCAAAGTTGTTGATAAATCCCAAGATTCTTTGGCTTCTTTGTCCCTTGAAAAATTTATTGAACTACCTTTTTATTTCAGTCCCTAATAACATCGCCTCTTTCTTATTTTGTATTTAGATCAGAGTAGTATTCATTGCTTTGAAATGAACACAAATGGTGATATATAAATGCCATGCAATCTTGTCACATAACATGGCCTTTCTCAAGAAGTGACACACGTACTTGGATATACAAACGTGGATGTCTAAGAGTGAATGAAGGATAAGTTTATCGGTGATATCAACAGCTAGGCAAAATTCATTGAACCTGATCTATGAACCTGTTTGTTTGCAGAAACAAGCAATACAATATCTCTTAGTCCTCCTCCTTAGACACCATCTGAAGTGGCATAGCTAGAAATTTCCTTAAAATTTTTCAAAGTTTAAACAAGTTAATACTTTTTTGTCCAAGAATATTATACCATATTTTTTAGTCATTAGGATTTGTAGTTTTTACGGAGCTTTTGTTAGAAGAATTTTTTATAGAGCTTGATTCTTAAATTATAAATTTATTTGAGAAATAATTTTTGCTTAAAAAAATTACTTTTAAGATAAGCCGTTTACGTTTAAATAAACCTTAAGTTTTAAGAGTTATATCATTAGGAAATATATTATATTGAAACATAACCAAATAGACGATATATGGTGATCTCCGTTTAGGTTTGGCAAAACAAAAATGAGAAAAACTTTGAATTTGTGAAAAATATGTCACTTTGAACCCCCTGAATCGCTAAACTACCTCATTCAACTGTATTAATGGTGTTCAAAATATAATACATAACCATACAAAGTAGTATTTAACTCATATATTGTCTCAACATAAAACTCAACATGTTGTGATCGCGCCTGTCACAGAACTAGGCAAGCCGACAATCACAAATAACTACACATTTTGAATTGAAACCATGACAAAATAAGTTTAACAGTGATATATTCTCATAAATAACCGATAAAAAAAATACCACAACTCAATACAAAACACCCAAAATCCGGGTGTCACTGAGTGCATGAGTTACTAAATATCAACATAGTAAAAACTTATAATACAACTATTTGGAAAGGTAGAATAGTGTGCTAAATAGACCAAAAAGAAGGAGAGTCGGGGTCTGCTGATGCAAAAACAACTACTTCAAAAGTCTCCAAGCATAGCAACCATCGTTCCCACAGAACCTGGATTTGCACATGAAGTGCAGAGTGTAGTACGAGTACAATCGATCCAATGTACTCAATAAATAAAAGGAATAACCTTGGGCTAAAAGTAGTGACGAGCTCAGATAGGTACAGTTGTCACGATCCAAAATCCTAACTCAGGTCGTGATGGCGCCCAACAGCAGGGTCAGGCAAGCCAACACTCAATTTACTAAGTTTTCCTTCTTTTTGATTAAACATCTCACATATACCAAGTTTTAAAGCTTAACACATTAACCGAAAAGGGTAATTAATCAGTTTATAACCAAAAGCACTCATAAGGAGGCGTGAGCCAACATATATGCAGACCATAATCCATAATAACTATTACGTGTGTTCCAGGAACTAGTGTCACAAGTCCTACGGGCATACTAACGAAATGTACAAAAGATATAATATACAGTCCCATTGTCTGAAAAAAAATAGACGGGAAATAAGCAAAAGAAACTCCATGGTACTGCCAGGGATCGTCAGGAGAAGCAGCTCACCGTTAAGTCAGGTCCAACTCTAGTCAGAATCTATCTCCGGTCTGATAACCAGATGCACCAGCCTCAGAACCTGTACAATTAAGTAAAGAAGCGTAGGATGAATACATAAATAAATATGTACCCAGTGAGTATCCCGTCTAATCTCGAAGAAGTAGTGACGAGAGGTCGACTTGACACTCACTAAGGTCCAACAATAAAATATAACAGAATATGAGGAAAGCAATAGGCATGTAAAGGTGGTAAAGCAGCAAAATATAAGGCACTGAAATCCAAGTATAAGATGGAAGCAAACAAATAATTACTACTTCATTTTCCCCCAAATAATCTGTCAAATCAATATCCATGAAATCAGTAACAGTCTATCAAACGCATACGGGATAAGAATAACCGGCCTGAGCCATAAAATAATCATCTCCGTGCACTGCCGAGGGTCGAACGACCCGAACCATAAGTGCATCCTTGCCATAATTAATCATACCTATGCACTACCGAGGGTCGAACGGCCCGAACCATAAGTGCATTTTTCAATCCGCCATGGCGTACGACCCGCTCCCATGAGAGTGGGGGAAATCACACTCCGCTCGCGGAAGGTAAATTGCGAAGCGGTCACATGTACACACAATACTCCTAAAAATCACGTTATATAATCAACTCCTTCAAATTCATGAATTCTATAAAACTCAGGGAAATAATGCTACATATAACACGAGTTCATAACATATAATTCATTACAAGGAAGAATATAAGGCATGATGTGGGCCTAAATACCCGGACATAACAATAATAGCCGCTACGTACGAACTCTCGTCACTTGGTATGTACGTATCCCCCCACAAACATCAAGACATAGAATTTAGATTACCTATGAGGACAATTCCCTCTTACAAGGTTAGAAAGGAGACTCACCTCGTGTCGAATCTACTCCCCGGTTCAAGAACGCGCCGGAAACTCCAAACTCTACACCCGATGACTTGAAACTAGCCAAATGTTATACAAATACATCAATTTATGATCAAAGTATGGAAATTCTCCGATTTAAATTAGTAAATTCATCATTCTTGAAGAAATTCCAAAATTCACCCCCGGGCCCGCACGCTCGGATTTCAAAAATTTCCGAAGGAAATACTCACCCATAACCTAAGGATCGTTAATATATGATTTTTACTTGATTTCATAGCCAATTCACGGGTAATTCTCGAATTTCTCGAAAGCCCTAGGTTACTATCCAATTCCTTGATTTTCACTAATTACGTAGTTAATTTAACTAATGATTCATGTATTATACTAACACTAGGGTAGAATTTACTTACCTTATCAGTATCTAGGTCGTGAAGTCTCTTTTCCAAGCTCCCAAGTCTTTAATGGAGGTGGGAAATGGAGGAAATGAACAAAATCCCATTATAAAAATACACTGTCCAACTTCCCCTTGTGTGCGGTCGCAACTGGGGCAGTGCAATCGCAGATGCCACTTGGCCAGGGCCCCTGAAGGTCTACTGTGCGACCGCGGAAGGGGGCATGTGATCGCGGAAGGCTAGCTGGGCTAGACCTATGCGATCGCGGGGGAGGGGATGCGATCGCGGAGAGCAATCAGCTGGGCCAGGCCACAGCTTTACCCAGTGCGGACGCGGTCAGGCCTGTGCGATAGCACATGTCATTTTCCCACCCCTGCCAACTCCTCCTATGCAATCGCATTAGTGCACCTGCGATCGTACAGAAGGAAACAAGACAGGAAAAATCTGGTGTTTTAGAATTAGCTCCGAGGGGTCCGAAACGCACCCAAGCCCCTCGGGACCCCGTCCAAAGGCACTGGCAAGTCTGTATTCATGATACGGACTCGCTCGAATTTCCGGTACGTTAAAAACAACAACGAATCTAAGAATTCGACCCCAAAACCAAATTGAATCAAACTTTGAACTTAAAGTTCTAGAATTTGCTTTCAATGTGCCGAACCGACCTATACTACTTGGAATGACACCAAATTTTGCAAGCAAGTCATAAATGACATAACGGAACTATTCCTGATCTCGGAATTCCGTTCGGACCTCGATAACATAAAAACACATTCCAAACCAAATTTTAAACTTCAGGAAACTCTTATTTTGATATCGGGCACCGAAACGCTCCCAGGTTATCCAAAACCCATTTTGAACATACGCCCAAGTCTGAAATCATTATACGAAGCTACCAGAGCCGTCAAAAATTGATTCCGAGGTTGTTTACCCAAAATGTTGACCGAAGTCAAACTTGGCCAAAAAGGCCAACCTTAAGGAACTAAGTGTTCCTATACTGCTCTATACACTTCCGAATCCCGAACCACCCGTCCCCGAAAGTCATAAATCAAAATAAGCCGCTATGGGAAGTTTCATTTAGGGAAACGAGGTCCGATAACTCAAAACGACCGGTGGGGTCGTTACATTCTCCACCTCTTAAACAAACGTTCGTCCTCGAACGGGTTTAGAATCATACCTGAAGTGCTGAATAAGTGCGGATATCTGCTCCGCGTGTCCTCCTCGGACTCTTAGGTCGCTTCCTCGACTGGTTGGCCCCTCCACTAGACATTTACGGCAGAAACTCTCTTGGATCTCAATTGGCGATCATGTCTATCAATAATAGCAACTGGCTCCTCCTCGTAGCCCAACCTCTCATCTAACTGAATAGTGCTGAAATCAACCACGTAAGAGAAGTCGGCGTGGTACCTCCGGAGCATGGATACATGGAAAAGCGGATGAACTTCTGATAAGCTGGGAGGTAAGGCTAGCTCATAAGCAACTTATCAAACTCGCCTCAACACCTCGAAGGAACCTATAAACTGTGGGCTCAGCTTGCCCTTCTTCCCGAACCTCATAATACCCTTCATCGGCGAAACCTTCAACAGAACCTTATCTCCCTCCATAAATGATACGCCACGCACCCTCTGATCTGCGTAACTCTTCTTTCTAGACTGTGTTGTGCGGAGCCTCTCCTGAATTAACTTCACTTTCTTCAAAGCATCTCTCACCAGGTCGGTGCCATATAACTTAGCCTCTCCAGGCTCAAACCACCTAATAGGAGAACGACATCGCCGGCCATACAAAGCCTCAAATAGAGCTATCTCGATGCTGTACTGATAACTGTTATTGTAAGCAAACTCGGCCAAAGGCAAGAACTGGTCCCACTGACCTACAAAGTCAATCACACAAGCCCTGAGCATGTCCTCCAATATCTAAACTGTACGCTCCGACTGACCATCAGTATGACGGTGAAATGTTGTGCTGAGATCTATCTGGGTACCCATCTCACTATGCAATGCTCTCCAGAAGTGCGAGGTGAACTGAGGACATCGATCTGATATAATGGATACTGGAACACCGGGCAACCGAACTATCTCCCGAACGTAGATCTGGGCTAGCCTCTCAGAAGTATATGAAGTAAATATTGGGATGAAATGTGCCGATTTGGTCAACCTATCAACAGTGACCCAAACCGCGTCAACCTTCCGCAAATTCCGAGGCAACCCAACCACGAAGTCCATAGTGATGCGCTCCCACTTCCACTCAGGAATGGGCATCTGCTGAAGTAGGCCTCCCAGCCTCTGGTGCTCATACTTAACCTGCTGGCAATTAAGACACCTAGCCACATACCTCATAATGTCCCTCTTCATCCGCCTCCACCACAATTGCTGCTTCAAATCACGATACATCTTCGTAGCACCAGGATGAACAGAATATCGAGAACTGTGTGCCTTCTCTAGAATTCTCCCTCTAAGGCCATCAACATTAGGAACACATAAATGGCCCTGAAGTCTCAGCACACCATCCTCTCCAATAGTAACCTCCTTGGCACCACCCTGAATCACTGTCTCTCGTAGCTCTGCCAAGTACGGATCATCAAACTGTCGAGACTTAATCTCCCCCAATAACGAAGACTGAGCAACCACATGTGTAAGAACTCGACGTGGATATGAAAGGTCTAACCTCACCAGGCGATTAACCAAGGACTGAATGTCTAAGGCTAAAGGTCTCTCCTCCACTGCAATGTAAGCCAAGCTACCCATACTCTCTGCCTTCTTGCTCAAGGCATCCGCTACCACATTTGCCTTGCCCGAGTGATAAAGAATGGTGATATCATAATCCTTCAACAACTCAAGCCACCTGCGCTACCTCAAATTAAGATCCCTCTGCTTGAACAAGTGCTGTAAGCTGCGGTGGTCTGTATAAACCTCACAGGACACTCCATACAAGTAGTGCCTCCAAATCTTAAGAGCATGAACAATCGCCGCCAACTCCAAATTGTGCACAGGATTCTTCTCATGAACCTTCAGCTGGCGTGAAGAATAATCAATAACTCTCCCTTCTTGCATCAACACACATTCCAAACCAACGCGTGAAGCGTCACAATACACTTTATACATCCCAGAACCGGAAGGCAATACCAGAACTGGTGCTGAAGTCAATGCTGCCTTGAGTTTCTGGAAGCTCGCCTCACACTCGTCAGACCATCGGAATGGGGCATTCTTCTGAGTCAATCTAGTCAATGGAGCTGCAATAGAAGAGAACCCCTCTACAAATCGGCGATAATAGCCAGCTAGACCCAAGAAACTCCTGATCTCTGTAGTTGAAGTAGGACATGGCCAACTCTAAAATGCCTCAATATTCTAAGGATCAACCTTGATACCCTCGCCGGATACCACAAGCCCCAAAAATTCCACGGAATCTAACCAGAACTCACACTTGGAGAACTTAGCATATAGCTTCTGTTCCCGCAAGGTTTGGAGCACAATTCTCAAATGCTGCTCGTGCTCCCCCAGGCTACGTGAGTAAATAAAGATGTCATCAATAAAGACAATGACGAAGGAATCAATATACAGACTGAAAACCCTATTCATCAAGTCCATGAATGCTGCTAGGGCATTAGTCAAGCCAAAGGACATTACCAGAAACTCATAGTGGCCATATCCCGTACGGAAAGCACTCTTCGAGACATCTGAGGCCCGAATTTTCAACTGATGATATCCCGATCTCAAATCAATCTTACAAAACACCCTAGCACCCTACAACTGGTCAAACAAATCATCGATGCGCGACAAAAGATACTTGTTCTTAATGGTAATCTTGTTCAACTGGCGGTAATCAATACACATCCGTATAGAACCATCATTCTTCTTCACAAATAGAACCGGAGCACCCCACGAAAATACACTCGGTCTGATAAACCCCTTAGCCAATAACTCCTCAAGTTGCTCCTTTAACTCCTTCAGCTCCTTTGGAGCCATACGACACGGGGGAATGGAAATAGGCTGAGTGCCCGGGTCTACATCAATACAAAAATCAATATCACGATCCAGAGGCATGCTTGGAAGGTCTGAAGGAAATACATCAGCAAACTCTCAACCAAATGACACTGAATCAATCGTCGGAAACTCGGCGGTGGTGTCCCGCACATAAGCAAGATAGGCCAGACAACCCTTCTCGACCATATGTCGAGCCTTCAGGAATGAAATAACCTGGCTGGCTGCACTAACTGAGGAACCTCTCCACTCTAGCCTAGGCGATTTAGGCATGGCTAAAGTAACTGTCTTGGCATGGTAATCTAGCACGATATGATAAGGAGATAGATAATCCATACCAAGAATAACCTCAAAATCAACCATGTCGAGCAATAGAAGGCCCGCTCTGGTCTAGAAGCCACAGAATGTAATCACGCAAGACCGATAGACCCGGTCTACCACCACAGAATCGCCCACAGGAGTGGACACATATATAGGAGAACCCAAGGATTCATGAGGAGCATCCAGAAAATGAGCAAATAATGTTGAAACATATGAATATGTGGATCCTGGATCAAATAATACTGAAGCCTCTCTACCACATACTGAGATAATACCTGTGATCACGGCGTCTGAGGCCACTGCATCTGATCTGGCCGGAATAGCATATAATATAGCCGGAGCACCTGAAGACTGAGCGCCACCAGAGTGAAATGGAGCTGACTGGCCTCCACCTCTAGGACGACCCCTGCCGACTTGTCCTCCACCTCTAGGTGGCCAGAGTGCTGGTGCTGGACCCATGGGCTGATAACTCTGCTGCACTGCCTTGTCCCGAAACCTAGGACAATGCCTCCTCACATGACTTGGCTCCCCACACTCGTAACAACCTCTAGGTACCATAGCCTGCTGCCCCGAAGAAGAACCCTGAATGGCCGGAGAGCGATTTGGACCCTCTGGCATACCACTGAAGTAGGAACTGGAGGTTCTCTAATGACTGGAATACCCGCCGGGTGAACTCTGAATAGCTGGAGGGCGGTAGGAATGCTATGGCATGGCGCTGAACTGAGGCCTCGCGGGAACACCTCGGGGAGGTGGTGGAGGTGCTGAATATGAAGGCCCCCTGGGCTGACTACTGCTAAACTGACCTCAGCCCCTAACTGGGGCACCTCTAAAGTCCCCGGAGAATCTAGCCCTCTTGTCCTGCTGCCCCTGCTCCCTGCTCCTCGATCGATACCCCTCGATCCTGCGAGCAATCTCTACCACGAGCTGATAAAGAGTACCCATCCACCTCTCCATGGTGGCCCTAATACCTGGATGCAACCCAGCCACAAATCTCCGCACTCACTCGGCCTTAGTAGGTAGTATCATGAGTGCATGGCGAGACAACTCTGAAAATCTAGCCTCATAATCTGTCACGAACACCTATCCCTGCTCTAGCTGCTCAAACTGATACCGCAGCTCTTCCCTCTCAGAGGGTGGGTTATATTTGTCCAGGAACATCTGCGTGAACTGCTCCCAAGTGACAGGAGGAGAACCTGCTGGCCTACTGAGAATATATGACTTCCACCACCTACGAGCTCTGCCCTCCAACTGAAAGGTAGTGAAATCCACTCCATGGGACTCCAATATCCTCATATTGTGCAGTCTGTCCCCGCACCTGTCCACAAAATCCTAGGCATCATCGCCTCGCTCACCCCCGAAGACTGGAGGGTGCAATCGAGTCCATCTGTCCAATAACTTCTGCGGATCGCTGTCCACAGCTGGTTTGGGCTCCGGTGCTGCTGCTACAGGCTGGACCCCACCCACGGGCAGTGTACCCGAGGTATGATGTAGTGCCGTTGTCTGACCTGCAGCCTGGGCAGTAGGGTTATGGACTCCCCCCTCCCGCCTGAGAAGTGGAAGGATCTGCTGGAAATAAACCAGCCTGAGACATAGTGTCCATAAATCTCATCATATGGACCATGACCTCCTGGAAGCCTGGTGCCGTCATGAAATCCATTGGAGCAGGATCTGCTGGAGGCACCTCATCCTGCTCCTCTATGATAGGTTCCTCTGGTGGTGGTGCAATTGGAATAGCTCTAGGATGCCCTAGTCCCCTACGTCGGGCCGGTGCCCTCCCCCGGCCTCTGCCACAGCCTTTGACAGCAGGGGTAGCGGCATCTCCTGGGTCTGAACATCGGATGCGCGCGTCCTCACCATCTGCTAGAGAATAGAAGGGTGAGTTTTAGTAAACCATCGACAACATGATAGAATATGAATAAAGAGAGATTTCTTAACACCCTAGATAAATATAAACGTCTCTGTATCGATCCGCAAGACTCTACTAGGTTTGCCCGTGACTTGTGAGACCTACGTGAACTAGAGCTCTGATACCATGTTGTCACGACCCAAAATCCTAACTAAGGTCGTGATGGCGCCCAACAACGGGGTCAGGCAAGACAACACTCAATTTACTAAGTTTTCCTTCTTTTTGATTAAACAACTCACATATACCAAGTTTTAAAGCTTAACACATTAACCGAAAAGGGCAATTAATCAGTTTATAACCAAAAACAGTCATAATGAGGTGTGAGCCAATATATGTGCAGACCATAATCCATAATAACTACTACGTGTGTGCCAGGAACTAGTGTTACAAGTCCTACGGGCATACTAACAGAATTTACAAAAGATATAATATACAGTCCCACTGTTTGAAAGAAATAGACAGGAAATAAGCAAAAGAAACTCCATGGTGCTGCCGGGGATCGTCAGGAGAAGCAGCTCACCATGAAGTCAGGTCCAACTCTAATCAGAATCTAGCTCCGGTCTGATAACCAGATGCACTAGCCTCAGAACCTGTACAATTAAGTACAGAAGCGTAGCATGAGTACATAAATAAATATGTACCCAGTGAGCATCCCGTCTAATCTCGAAGAAGTAGTGACGAGAGGTCCACTTGACACTCACTAAGGTCCAACAATATAATATAACAGAATATGGGGAAAGCAGTAGGCATGTAAATGTAGTATAACATCAAAATATAAGGCATTGAAATCCAAGTATAAGCTGGAAGCAAACAAACAATTACTACTTCATTCCCCCCCCCCCCCAAAAAATCTGACAAAAAAATATCCATAAAATAAGAAAACGTC
>ML290037.1:0-35040 GCA_005239495.1 Nicotiana undulata | reverse complement strand
CCCCCCCCCCCCCAAATAATCTGTCAAATAAATATCCATGAAATCAGTAACAGTCTATCAAACGCATACGAGATAAGTACAACCGGCCTGAGCCATAAAATAATCATCTCTGTGCACTGCCGAGGGTCGAACGGCTCGAACCATAAGTGCATCCTTGCCATAATTAATCATATCTATGCACTGCCGAGGGTCGAATGACCCGAACCATAAGTGCATTTAACAATCCACCATGGCGTACGACACACTCCCATGAGAGTGGGGGAAATCACACTCCACTCGCGGAAGGTAAATTGCGAAGCGGTCACATGTACACACAATACTCCTAAAAATACGTTCTATTATCAACTCCTTCAAATTCATCAATTCTATAAAACTCAGGGAAACAATTTCTACATATAACACGAGTTCATAACATATAATTCATTAGAAGGAAGAATATAAGGCATGATGTGGTCCTAACTACCCGGACATAACAATAATAGCCGCTATGTACGGACTCTCGTCACTTGGTACGTACGTAGCCCCCCACAAACATCAACACATAGCATTTAGATTACCTATCAGGACAATTCCCTCTTACAAGGTTAGAAATGAGACTCACCTCGTGTCGAATCTACTTTCCGGTTCAAGAACACGCCCGAAACTCCAAACTCTACTCCCGAGGACTCGAAACTAGCCAAATGTTATACAAATATATCAATTTATGCTCAAAGTATGGAAATTCTCCTATTTAAATTAGTAAATTCATCATTCTTGAAGAAATTTCAAAATTCACCCCCGGTCCCGCACGCTCGGATTTCAAAAATTCCCGAAGAAAACACTCACCCATAACCTAAGGATCGTTAATAAATTATTTTTACTCGGTTTCATAGCCAATTCACGGGTAATTCTCCAATTTCTCGAAAGCCCTAGGTTACTACCCAATTTCTTGTTTTTCACTAATTAAGTAGTTAATTTAACTAGTGATGCATGTATTAAACTAACACTAGGGTAGAATTCACTTACCTTAACAGTAGCTAGGTCGTGAAGTCTCTTTTCAAAGATCCCAAGTCTTTAATAGAGATGAGAAATGGAGGAAATGAGCAAAATCCGGTTATAACAATACACTGTCCAGCTGTCCCTTATGTGCGATCGCAGCTGGGGCAGTGCAAATGCAGAAGCCACTTGGTCAGGGCCCCTGAAGGTCCACTGTGCGACCGCGGAAGGGGGCATGCGATCGCGGAAGGCTAGCTGGGCTAGACCTATGCGATCGCGGGGGAGGGGGATGCGATCGTGAAGAGCAATCAGTTGGGCCAGGCCACAGGTTTATCTAGTGCGGACGCGGACAGGCCTGTGCAATCGTACAGGTCATTTTCCCACCCCTGCCAACTCCTCCTATGCGATCGCATTAGTGCACCTGCGATCGCTCAGAAGGAAACCAGACAGGAAAAATCTGGTGTTTAGAAATTAGCTTAGAGGGGTCCGAAATGCACCCGATCCCCTCGGGACCCCGTCCAAAGGCACTGGAAAGTCTGTATTCATGATACGGACTCGCTCGAATTTTCGGAACGTGAAAAACAACAACAAAACTAAGAATTCGACCCCAAAACCAAATTGAATCAAACTTTGAACTTAAAGTTCTTGAATTCGCTTTCAATGCGCCGAACTGACCTATATTACTCGAAATGACACCAAATTTTGCAAGTAAGTCATAAATGACATAACGAAACTATTCCCAGTCTCGAAATTCCGTTCGGACCTCGATAACACAAAAACATGTTCCAAACCAAAATTCAAACTTAAGGAAACGCTTATTTTGATATCGGGCGCTGAAACGCTCCCGGGTCATCCAAAACCCATTTTGAACATACGTCCAAGTCCGAAATAATCATACGAAGCTACCGGAACTATTGAAACTCGATTCCGAGGTCGTTTACTCAAAATGTTGACCGAAGTCAAACTTGGCCAAAAAGGCCAACCTTAAGGAACTAAGTGTTCCTATACTGCTCTAAACACTTCCGAATCTTGAACCACCCATCCATGGAAGTCATTAATCACAATAAGCCACTATGGGAAGTTTCATTTAGCAAAACGGGGTCCGATAACTCAAAATGACCGGTCGGGTCGTTACAGTCCCAATACAGACAATAACGGTACATATATGACAAGAAAATGACTGTAAAAATTCAAAGAAATCTCATAATCAGTTGTACACAATGTAGAAAAGTAGACATGCTTTTAAGTTCAACGGTTCAGGCTCAATACTGGTAAAATATGCCAAGTATAGATAACATAAGGAATATTACATCTCTATGTCTACATATCAAATATGAAGAACACCTGTAATGCAACACAATGCTTAACTCATATGCTCATGCTCTCAGAGTATTCAATCTCACTCAGTATGCTCAATCACCCACACTCCCAATCACTCAACACTCTCAATCACTAAGAACTCGCACTCGGCATTCACACTCAGCACTCAACGGCACCTACGCTCACTGCTGGTATATTAGACTCTGGAGGGGAGGATCTTTCCCAAGCGCTAATATAAGCCAATATGGTATGATGCGACGTGAAACCCGATCCCATAAATATCACTCACAATTAGGCCTTTGATCTCACTCAGTTACCAATCTCTTCGGTCTCTCTGGATCACAATACGCATCCCAATCATCCCAAAACAATGATACATGATGTAACAATAAATGATAACAGGGATTGAGATTTGATATGCAAATGAAGAATGCGACTGAGTACATAACTGCAATTTAAGCAAATCACTCAACAACATAAACGTCCTCTATTGGTCTCAACAATATCAGCATATAGCCTAAACACAATTTTTAACATAAATCACAACTCAATTTCTCTAACACATGGAGAATACATGAATAATAACAAGATTAGGTAACTACACAGTTATACGGAATCAACCAAGTCACAATTACTACGGTGCACGCCCATACGCCGTCACCTAGCATGTGCATCACCTCAACACCAACCACATAACATGTAGTTCAGGGGTTCATACCCTCAGTATCAAGTTTAGAAGTGTCACTTACCTCAAACTGCACAATTCCCTACTCCACCAAGCCCTTGCCTCGCGAATGGGCCTCCAAACGACTCGAATCTAGCCACAAACAACTTAATAAAATCCATAAAAGCTATAGGAATCAATTCCATATGATAAAGCTACGTTTTTTAACAAAAGTCAACCCAAAAAGTCAACTCTGAGCTTGGAATCTAACAGCATTTACATACTCCAAACACCCATCCAATAACAAGTCCAACCATACTAAAATCATCCAATTTCAACCATAAATCGCCACTCAAATCCTCAAATCATACTCTCCAATCCCTAGTCCAAAATCTACCAAATTCCACCTTAAAAACACATAATCCAGGTGAAAAATTCAATGGGTATTCAATATTATTTATTGATGAATAAAAATGATCAAAAGTTGCTCACCTCTTGAAGTCTAGTGAAACTCCTCTCAAAAATCGCCTCTAGCCGAGCTTGCAAGGTCCACAAATGAAGAAATCTTGGAACCCTTTCGAATTAGTACATTGTCTACCTCTCGCTGCACTGCCCTCCAAAACTACGATTTGAACTACGTGACTTGATCTAAAATGATGGACACCGGCACACTGTGAATGCGAAAAATATTGCAGATATAGATCTCAACCAACTGCTCCGAAGAATAGGTAGTCCCAACTGGAATGAAATATGCGGACTTAGTAAACTATTCCTCAATCACCCAAATAGCATCAAATTTCTTCAAAGTTAGCAGGATCCTAACTAAGAAGTCCATGGTGATACGCTCCCATTTCCACTAAGGAATGTCAAACCTCTAAAGCAAACTGCCCGGACTCAAATGCTCGTACTTCACCTGCTGGCAATTCAAGAACCAAGCTACAAACTTCACTATATCTTTCTCCATTCTCCTCTACCAATAGTGTTGCCTCAAGTCCTGATACATCTTCACGACAGCCGAATGAATGGAATAACGCAAACTGTGGGCCTCTTTAAGAATAAACTCATGTAGCCCATCAACATTGGGCACACAAATATGACCCTGCATCAGCAACACCCATCATGCCCAATAGAAACCTCCTTGGCATCACCTTGATGAATTGTGTCCTTAAGGACAAGCAAATGGGGGTCTTCATACCGACGCTTTCTAATGTGATATATAAGGAATACCGAGAAACTATGCAAGCTAAAACTCGACTAGGCTTCGAAATATGTAACCTCACGAACTGATTGACCAAGGCCTGATATTTGATGCAAGTCGTCTCTCACTAATAGGAATAAATGTAAGGCTACCCATACTCACCGCCTTTCTACTCAAGGCATCAACCACCACATTGGCTTTCCCAAAATGATACAAAATGGTAATAACATAGTCCTTTAGCAGCTCTAACTATCTCTGCTACCTCAAATTTAGATACTTTTGCTCGAACAATTGCTGCAGACTCCGATGATCTATAAATACCTTAATATACACACCGTACGGATAATGCCTCCAAAAATATTTAATGCATTAACGATGGCTGCCAACTCCAAATAATGCACATGGTATTTCTTCTCATGAGGCTTCAACTAGCGTGAAATATAAGCAAATACTCTACCTTCCGACATCAGGACACACCCAATACCGATTCGAGAAGCATCACAATACACTGTATAAGAACATGATGCTGAAGGTAACACTAGAACTGGAGTTGTGGTCAAGGTAGTCTTGAGCTACTGAAAGATTTCCTCACACTCATCCAACCACCTAAATGGAGCACCCTTCTGGGTCAACCTGGTGAAAAGTGCTGCAATAGATAAGAAACCCTCCACGAAGCAACGATAATATCCGGTCAAGCCGAGAAAACTACAAATCTTAGTGGGTGAAGATGGTATGGGCCAACTCTGAACCGCCCTAATCCTCTTCGGATCTACCTTGATCCCCTCAGTGGACACCACGTGCCCCAAGAACACCATCAAACTGAGCCAAACTCAAATTTGGGGAACTTGGCATAAAACTTCTCCTCCCTCAATGTCTTTAGTACAATCCTCAAATGTTGTGCATCTTCCTCCTAGCTACGTTAGTACACCAGGATATCATCAATAAATACTATGAAAAACGAGTCAAGATATGGCTTGAGTACACTATTCATCAGATGCATGAATGCTGTTGGGGAATTGATCAGCCCAAGACATCACAAGGAACTCAATATTACCATAGTGGGTCCTGAATGTAGTCTTCAGAATATTCGAGTCCTGAATATTCAACTGGGGATACCCAGACCTCAAATCAATCTTAGAGAATACTTTAGCTCCCTGAATCTGGTCAAATAAGTCATCAATGTGCGGTAAAGGATACTTGTTCTTAATTGTAACTTTGTTCAACTGCCTATAGTCAATGCACATCCGCATAGTACCATCCTCCTTCACAAAGAGAACCAGTGCACCCCAAGGCAGCACACTACGCCTAATGAACCCCTTATCAAGAAGATCCTGAAGCTGCTCTTTCAATTCCTTCAACTCTACTACTGCCATACGGTACAGAGAAATAGAAAAGGCAGAGTTCCTGGCACCAAGTCAATACCAAAATCAATGTCTTTATCGGGTGGCTTGCCCGTCAGATCTACAGGAAACACACACGGAAAGTATCGCACTACCGAAACAGAATCAATAGTAGGAGTATCACCACTAACATCCCTCACAAAAGCCAAGTATGACAAACACCCTTTCCTAACCATCTGTTGGGCATTCAAATATGAAATCACCCTACTGGGAACATAGTCCAAAAAAACTCTCCACTCGATCCTAGGTAACCTCGGCAATACCAACGTCACAGATTTCACGTGATAGTCCAGGATAACAGGACATGGTGACACCCAACCCATGCCCAGAATCACGTTAAATCAACCATACTAAGCAATAAGATATCAAATCTCGTCTCCAATGCCCCAATAGTCACCACACACGATCAATACATACGGTCCACAATAATAAAATCGCCTACCGACGTAGATACATATATAGGAAAAACTAAGGACTGATATGGCATATCCAAATAACGAGCAAAATATGATGATACATACGAATATGTGGAACCGGGATCAAATAATATGGAAGCATCCATGTGGCATACTGAGACAATATATGTAATCACTACGTCTGAAGCAATGGCCTCTGGCCTAGAAAGGAAAGCATAATATTGATCCTGACAACCGCCTAATCGTCCTTCCGCTCTAGGGCGACCTCTAGATGTATGAGCCCCACCCGAGGTGGCTGAGCGGGCGGTGAAGTAACTAGTGCAAAAGTCAAAACCTGACCCATCTACTGAAATGGACCTATAAAGCGACGGGGACACTACCTCCACACATGTCCAAACTTCCCCCACTCGAAGCAACTCCAATCTACCGATGGTGGTGGAGACTGAATCGGACCCCGAGAACCAGAACAACTACTAGAAGAACTAGTACACATGAACCCTGAACTAATGGAGCATGAGATGAACTCTGATCTGGGAGGGTACTGAGAGATAACTCACCAGGATGAGCACTATATGGACCATTGCTAGCTGATGCACAACGATGACCAGACGAGCTATTTGAGCGGGCCTATAAGGACGACCCCTGTTGTGCTAGGGCTGCCCTCCAGAAGAAACACCACTTAAACCATGTGAACCACGAGGCCTCTTGGCCTCCCTCTTCTCATGCTCCTGACTGCGGGCCTGCTCTAGCCGCCTAGAAATATCAACCACCTCATCGAACCTAGCACATTATGCAATCTCCCAAGTCATGACAAAGAGCAGTCCATAGTTGAGGCCATCAATGAACCTCCTAATCTTCTACCACTCTATGGGGACAAACTAGATGGCGTGATGAGCCAACTCTAAAATTCTTATCTCATACTGGGTCACAGACATACCCTCTACTGTAGCTGCTCAAACTGCCTTTGCAACTCCTCCCTACGAATCTGTGGCACAAACTTCTCCAAGAAGAGAACGGATAACTCGTGCCACATAAGTGGTGCTGTGCCGGCTGGCCTACTGAACTCAGTCTGTAGTAAATGATACCCTACTATTCTATAGAATACCCATCATGCGAAGAATTCGCTTGCACTTGTCGAGGGTGAAGTTCACCCATTCGATCGGATCAGAGAAATAACGAAGCATATACACTATCCTCCAGAATAAAGGGTAAATTTGACCGAGCGTCACTTGCTATCGGTGGCAAAAATCGAGAATCACTGGATCTATCTGTGGAGATGAAGAGTCCACAAGACCCAGGGTGAAGGGGTATGTGTATACGCTGAGAAAGCCCGCTTTGTAAGTTGTTATGCTTTCCTCAGAGTTGGGGATCTCTATTTGAACCTCCTCCCCCGAGGGGAAATCTATTTTTACCCTCTCCGCTTCAGATATTGTGCTGATATACCTAGACATGGGCTCGCACCGGCTTAGTGTGGAAAGGGGTCTATCGATGGTAAGGTTAGAAATTGTTTCGAAAATCACCGGGGATGCATTGTTCAATGCTCGGTGGCTTTTTGGCTTTTCCCTTGGACGAGCGTGCGGAAGAAGAGATGCCTTCTTTTTGAGACACCGTCTTGGAAGTATTCTTCATATCTATATCGAAGTTTCTGAGGAAAAAGATGGAGAAACAAGCACAGAAAGAAGATGAATGCAGAAGGGGTTGTAGGATAACTCTAAAAACTTAAAGACGATGGTAAAAGTATGGATGGTGTGCAAGTGTGTTATTTGTAGAAATCATGTAGGCAACGCTTAAGGAACGAAAACGTCGAACCATTGGCGGGTCGTGGCTTTCTTAGTGATCGTCCTAACAACAACCCATGCACAGCTTTTGAAGAAGTCCATTTAATGCTCTGACAAGCTGACGTCATGACGAATATACGAAGAGGCAAGCATTTAAGAAACCACTCTAAGAAACGCGGGGACTATCTGTATACGGCTAAAATCGGAGAGACCGATATTATATTTATTATGGCATTTCGTAGCCTATCTGCATAAGGCTCGAAATACAACTCGAGGCCCGACCCCGAGTGTTCCCTATGTTCAACTTCGAGGCAGTGCAGGTCGGTGACTGTCATGAGCAAGTGGCACAAGGGCGAAGGCGACCAAGTCTGCAACAAAGTACAAGTTTGTACCATGACATTAAATAGTTGTACCAGCTGCATATATTTGTAATAAATGCTTATGTACTATGTTGGGATCCCCCCCCCCTATATAAAGGGGACCCTTGTCATTTTTTGTACACAGGATATTCAATAGAAAAAACAAGAACCTTCTCTGCTCTCTAACTCAAACATCCTCTACTATCTCTTTACTGATTTATTACTCACATTTATCGTATTTCATTGATTGTTCTTCATTTATTATCCATCATTGATCATAAATATCCTCCTTCGAGGACCATAAAATTGTTATAGCTTCATCGATTGTTCACCAGTGGCTTCGAGCCTCGACCTCGAGGACTCATCTCGGCCAGCTCGGAGCCCCTCACCTAAGGCAATCTGGTTTGCCTATTTTCGATTTCATACCATTCTTACCTTATTTATTTCACTCACACTTAGTATCTACTACTTAACAACTAGTATTAAAATAAATCACATATTTTTAGAACCATATAATCAAATTTAATTGTAATTACCATTTTCAAGGTAAACAAATCTCATAATCAATTGTACACAGTGTAGAAAAGTACACGTACTTTCAAGTTCAATAGTTTAGGCTCTATACTGGTAAAATATGGCAAGTATAGCTAACATGAGGAACAATACATCTCTATGTCTACATGTAGAATTTGCATGTCACATGAATGCAACACAGATGCTCTTGCTCTCGAAGTATTCAACCTCACTCTGCATGCTCAATCACACAGCAATCCCAATCACTGAACACTCTCAATCACTCAACATTCGCACTCAATACTCGCACTCAGCACTCAACGGTACCCGCGCTCACTGTTGGTATGTTAGACTCCAGAGGGGTGGATTCTAGCCAAGCACTAATATAAGCCAACATGGAATGGTGCAACGTGAAACCTGATCCCTTCGTGAATCAATAAATCCTACTACATCGTGCAACTCGATCCAATAAATATCATTCGCAATCAGGCCCTCGGCCACACCCAGTCATCAATCTCTCCAGTCTCCCGGGCTCACAAAACTCATGCCAATAAGCCCAAAACAATGATACATGTTGTAACAATTAATGATAACGGGGACTGAGATATTATATGCATATGATGAATGCGACTGAGTACATAACGGCAATTTAAGAAAATCACTCAACAACGGAAACGACCTTTAGGACTCCCAACAGTACCAACATATAACCTAAATATGATTTCTGTCATGAATCACATGTCAATTTCTCTAATACATGAAGGAATCATGAATAATAACAAGATTAGGTAACTATATAGTTCCACAAAATCAACCGAGTCAGAATTATTGTGGTGCACGCCACACGCCCGTCACCTAGTATGTGCGTCACCTCAACACCAACCACATAACACGTAGTTCAGGGATTCATACCCTCAGTATCAAGTTTAGAAGTGTTACTTACCTCAAACCTCGCAAATCCCTATTCAAACAAGCCCTTGCCTCGCAAACCATCCTCCAAACGACTCGAATCTAGCCACAAAACAACTTAATACAATCAATACAAGCTATACGAATCAATTCCATATGATAAAGCTAGGTTCTTTAAGAAAAGTCAGAAATTCAACCCAAAAGGTCAACTCTGGGCCCACATTTCGGAATCCAACAAAATTTACAAAATCCGAACACCCATTCAATAACGAGTTCAACCATACCAAAATCATCCAATTCCGACCCCAAATCATCACTCGAATCCCCAAATCTTACTCTTCAATCGTTAGTCCACAATCCCCCAAATTCCTTCTTAAAAACACATCATCTAGGTGGGAAATTCAATGGGTATTCAATATTAATGAATAAAAATAATCGAAAGTTTCTTACCTCTTGAAATCTAGTGAAACCCCTCTCAAACATTGCCTCTAGCTGAGCTTCAAAGCCCACAAATGAAGAAATCTCAGAACCCTTTCGAATTAATACACTGCAAGTGCTTTCGCACCTGCGGTTTATTGCTGGCTTTTGCGGAACTGCTTCTATGGTGAAATCTCCGCTAATGAAACCCACTTTAAGTTCCTCCACTTCACATATGCGGAAGTGCTTCTGTGCCCAGATGTCAGCTTCTACGGAAGCACATGACCACCTCAAGCCTCACCAATTTTTGCTTCTGCGACCTCCCTTCTACAGGAGCGACTCCGATTCTGCGGACCACGTCTCGCATATGTGACCCATTAGCCCCCATCTCTCCTTTGCACCTACGCATTTTCAGCCGCACACGCGATACATGCGGGCCATTTCTCGCAGGTGCGGTTGCACCAGACCTGATCATACCAGCTATAACACAAGTCCAAAATTCAATCCGTTTTCAACGCGAATTACAGCCCAGGCCCCCGGGATCCCATCCAAACATAAAAACAGTCCTAAACATGATAAAAACTTGGTCGAGGCCTCCAATCACATCAAACAACGTTAATAAACATGAATCACGCCCCAATTCAAGCCTAATGAAACTAATGGATTTCTAACTTCTATAATCAATGCCGAAACCTATCAAACCAACTCCGATTGATCTCACATTTTGCACACAAGTCATAAATGACACAAAAGACCTACTCCAACATTCGAAATAAAAATTCGAGCTCAAAAATGACAAAGTCAACTCTCGGTCAAACCTCAACTTTCCAACCCTCAACTTTTCCAACTTTCACCAATTCAAGCTGAAATCATCTACGGACTTCCAAATCAATATCCGGACACACTCATGAGTCCAAAATAACCATACGGAGCTATCAGAACAATCTAAATTCCATTTCGGAGCAATTTAAATATATGTCTACATCCGATCAACTCTTTTAACTTAGGCTTCCAACCTTGAGACTAAGTATCCCAACTCATTCCAAAACATCTCTGGAACTAAACCAACCACCCTGGCAAGTCACATAACAACAAATGAGCGTAGAATAAATAATAAATGGGGGAACGGGGCTAAAATTCTTAAAACGACCGGCCGAGTTGTTACATATATACAGTATAATATTTCGGCGAAGGGTGTACACTTGACTACCCTTGGCATAAGGTAGCTATGCCACTGTCTCATGTGTCGTGTTTGTCCTCGCACGACACACGGTCATAGAGGAGCTCCCAATTTTGGTACCTCACTTCCATTTTGTGATAAATCTTCTTATTGTACTCACTTTTATCCAAACTCGTTTCTACACACGAGAAACACGTAATGAGCATATTTCACTTCCAAAATCATGTAATGTACCACAATTCGCATGAAAAATAAGATGTAAACACACTCAAAAATATGTACTTTTGTTCATTTACCACCACCCCAAACTTAAACTCTTGCTCTTCCTCGAGCAACTAAAAATTAAGAACATCAACAAGTAAGCCTATTGTAAAACATACTCAAACATCATACCAATGACAATGGTTTATATCAACGCTTAGAACCCTACATAAAAGCTAAAGAGATCTTTCCTCAAGTTTGACCCATGCCAAGGCTATTTAAAATATTTGTGTGCTCCTTTCTAACATCTTGCCCTCAAAAGATACTCCAATATATTCCACTTTATGACTCACTTCTTGTGCCAACTAAAGATCTGAGTTCCTCACTAGTCCGTCATAAAACATGTGCCCGCACCAACAAAGCAAAGGGAGTAATTAATATGCACACTCAAATATGAATCAATATATTTATATTATTCAAGGGGAAATGGGAGATGATGTGGCACTACTCACAAGCCAGGATTTGAGTTTATCGTTTTTCTTAGTTTTTTGCATTTTTTCTCATATTTTCCCATTTAGGTGCTCTGGAAAAAAACCTTGAAAAGTCACGCCTTTACACCAACAAAAATAGAAACTGAAAAATCACGTCTTTATACTTTAATATCATTAATTTCTCTTCCTATCTTACTCCTACCTCTTTCTGCAAACAAAGGGTTAATCCCCATCTCATTTTCCTTTCCAAGAATCTATCAATTTCTTTTTTTTCACCCAGCCCTAACTTAATCTTTCTTTGTCTTTCTTTTTCAGCAAATATGGCATATGATTAAATGTATGTTGTGTTTTACATTCTCTTTCATGCTCTTTATTATTCTTTTCAATTTATTTTTGTCACGACCCTAGTTTTCCACCTTAGAATGTCGTGATGGAACCTAGTCTCTAAGACTAGGTAAGCCTGAAATTTAATAATAATATAACAAGAATAACCAACTGAGATACCAAAGTAAATAGAATAACTCATATAAACTTTCAAAATAGGACCTCAACAATATATTCTCAAAATCGGTGGAACTGAGCCATAATATCTGCAAAATAATATAGATGTCTACTACAACACCGTCTAAATAAGAAAACAACAAAATGAAAATACAATGGAAGGTGACTCTGAGTTCTACGGACGCCGAGCAATTATACCTTGAAGTCTGCGGAAGACAGCTAACAAGTCAATCACTAACATCCAGCACGGGCAGACGTAATTTGATCTATACAAAAGATGTGCAGAAGCGCAGTATGAGTACACCACAACTGTACCTAGTATGTATCAAGACTAACCTCGGTGAAGTAGTGACGAAGCCAAGTCAAGACACCTACTAGGACATAATAAACAAAACAAAATATAATAACGAGAAGTAATGGAAAACACAGAAATGAATAATAACGAAACAATTTAATAACATAAACTAATGACAGAATTGTAAGTAAGATAACAAGAAGGATGCGAATAGTGTGAGCCTCAAATATTCAAATATAGACAAAAACTGTTATGGCAAGGAACATAAAAATAACATAACGGTTCAACTAATAACTTTTAAAAAATGAAGTGCACAACAATAATCACAATCAAGGTACCGCCTCGTGTTCACGTTTCATAATTTCAATCAAAATCTTTCCTTATATCACTGCGGGAGCTAAACTTTTTGTTTTGAAAATCATTTTTTCTTAAGTAGCTACCCGTGTTTTAATCCACCTTATCACACCGCGTGGATTCAAGTAGTTCCCCTATTACCAAAACGCGTATCAATCCCACCTTATCTCATCACATGTGTATCAACCCCTAGCCTTATACCACTGCATGTATATCATATCACAACATAATCACAACACGTACCACAAGTGCCCATATTCCACATCTTGCGAAAATAATCAACAATATCAATGTTCTCACAACAAAGAGCCGATGGATCTACCACAATGTGCATGAATCTCAACAATAATGAAATGAAATATGATTTCTCAACAAGAAATATATCTCAACAATCAATAAGTTCACTTCAATGTGATAATGACTTTCTCAACTTCAACACCAATAACTCAACAATAAGAGATTTCACAAAATAACAACTTCAATTATAAGTAATTCAACGATTAAAGATGTAACAAGGCAATAAGGAAGGCAATAATTTCAACAAAGCATATGAGAGCAAAACAACATGTAAGAGTTAGAAGATGTGTTAACAAAGTCTAATAAAGCAAGCAAGGGTAGATTAACACATGTAAGAGTTGATTAACAATGAGGGATATAACATGTTATGGTAATTTAATTAAAGGAATGTAAAGATATAAATAACCTAAACCGGTCAAACCACATATAACCCCTGTACCCACTCATCACCTTGCGTACACGGCTTTCACACAACACAAATAGCACAATCAATACCAAATCCTAAGGGGCAATTCCTCCAGACAAAGTTAGGAAAGATACTTACCTTAACTAGGCCAACTCAACCCTCGAAAATAGCTTTTCCCCTAAAATTGACCTCCACACGGCTCAAATCTACCTAAAATTAACTTAATATCATCAAACAGTGCAAGGGAAAACAACTACAACGGATAAAGCTATGATCTTTACACTTTTCTTAAAAATTCAACAAAACTCAACCCAGGCTCGCCCGGTCAAAATTCAGAGTCCAATGGTATTCCGACTATCCCACGAGCCCATATACATGTTTTGATTTCAAATTCGAGTCCATATCCAGTCTCAAAACTCAAATTTTCATTTTTCAAAAACTTGACAAAATTTCCCAATTTTTCCTCTTTGATTCACATAAATTTGATGTTAAATCTAAGATATATTCATGAAATATAGTTGGAAATTGATTAATGTTTCTAGATGAATCCCTTTTTCAAATCTGTCATGACCCAAAATTCAATTAGTCATGATGGCACCTAGCCTAATCTGCTAGCTAAGTCAATTAACAATAATCGAAGTCAAATGAGATTTACTGTGAAAATAAATGATGAAATAGTTGTACTTTAAAACAACAACCCAAGGGCTGGTAGTACAAATCAAGAGCTTCTAAGACATAGAGTTTTAAAAAGCTAGTATAAAGTAAATACATCATGTTCGAAATATACATAAATAGAATGCATGTACATCTTCAATGCCAGCTCCCGCCATACACAACAATGTCAAATCCAAAATCTCCACGCAAGGTGCAGAAGTGTAGTATGAGTACAACCGACCCCATGTACTCAATAAGTAACAAACCTAATCTTAGGTTGAAAGCAGTGACGAGCTCGAAAAAACGGTCAGAGTCCAACACCAATATCCAAGAACAACTCGTAACAATATAATGGAAGCAATACAAGTAATAACTCAAAATATATAATGCTCAGCTCGTTCACAGTTACAGAAAAATAGACATGCTTTTCAAGTATAACAGTAAAACCCAAATCATTCATCGAAATCACCAAAAGACGAGTATATCAGAAAAACTGTGATTTTCCCCAAACTTTCAACAACAGATAAGATATTTCATTATCAGAAAGCATGAGGTAAGTACATCTATATGTGTACATGGCAATATACATGTCAAGTAATCAATTATAATATACCGTCTAGCATGAGAAATATACATCTCAATGCCTACATGTCAAATGTAATGCATCATAGTGATAATCCCAGGTACGCACACTCTCCGAGTACTCAATCAGTTTGTCTCAAACTCCCGCTCATCACACACAATCACTTAGCACTATACAGGCGCATGCGCTCACTATTGGTATGTCAGACTCTGGAGGAGCGGATCCTATCCAAGCGTGAATATAAAGTCAATATGGCCTACTAGGGCGTGCATCCCGATCCCATAATAGTAAATGAGTCAATAAGGCATGTTGCGGTATGCAGTCTGATCCCATAATAATAAATGAGTCGATAAGGCTTTCCGCTGCGTGCAATCTGATCCCATAATAAAAATAAGCCAATAAGGCTTGATTCAGCGTGAAGCCCCATCACCAAAATCACTAATAATCTGGCTCTCAGACCCCAACTCATTCATCAATGTATCTAGTCTCACGGTCTCACAAATCTTATACCACTCAGCCCAAACAAGGATAACATAATATAACTGTGAATGATGAACAAAGACTGAGATATGATATGCAAATGAGGAATCATGACTGAGTATATAAATTATAGTTAGAGAATATACCTCAAAACAACAGAAATAACCTCATCATGTCTCAACGGAATAAGCAAATAGCCTAAACATGATTTCTAACATGATTCACAGCTCATATAATCCAGCAAGTAAGGGGAACATGGATTTAACAAGATATAACACCAAAACAAGTCTGGTCATAGTCTAATAGTCAACTAGAATCATGATTTTCCCAATGCACGCCCACACGCTCGTCACATAGCATGTGTGTCACCTCAATACATCTCTTATAACAAAGTTTCCAAGGTTAAATACCCTCAAATCCATGTTTAAATCCAATACCGAGCAAGCCAAACAATACTCTAGAAATGTCATCACGTGCGTATCGACCTCCGAACAACTTAAAACTAGCCAAAAGCAAATCAAAGGCATCATATAATGTCGAAGGAAACAACCTAATCGATAAAGCTTGAATCTTTAATCAAAAGCCCAAAGTCAACCAAAAAGTCAAACCCGAGCCCGCACCTCGAAACCCAACAAAATAACAAAAGCCGACAACCCATTCAATTAGGAATCCAACCATATTAATTTTACTCAAATCTGACTTTGAATCGATATTCAAAACTCAAAAATTCACTTAAGAAAAGTTTAGACCAAACCCCCCAATTTCTCGTTTGAAATCATCAATCATATGCCAAAAACGAAGATGGAATCATGGAATAAAATATGTACCGTGTAGAATATATTTACCTCAATCCATATGGTGAAAATAGACTCTAAAATCACCCAAATCCGAGCTCCATAGCTCAAAAAATGATAAAACGTCTGAAACCTTCGAAAATAGAGTCTTATAATCACTGGACAAATATATGAATCGCGACCGTGGAAATACCATCGCGATCGCGAAAACAAAAAAATCACACTGCCCTGAAACCCTGTACGCGTTCGCAAGCCTACTCCTGCAAACGCGATGACCACAGATGCCAACTCTCCGCTTAATACGGACAACCCAACGCGAACGCGAAGAGACATCACCAGCTCCCAGCTGCCCCCTCTCAACACTACGCGACCACAATTCTTCAAATGTGAACGCAGTGCTCAAGTTCCCATAACTACGGGAACGAGGTCCATACCTCGCTAATGTGAGGCAGATAATTACCAGATCCAAACTTTACGTTACCCGATCGCATAATCATTTTTGCAATCGCGAAGAACAATTGAACTAACAAAAATAGTATAAACCAACAATTAAAACATGAAGAAAAATAGTCTGAAATCAATCTGATATTTGCCCTAGCCCCTCGTGACCCCGTCTGAACATACCAACAAGTCCCATCAAATAACACAGACTTACTCGAGGCCTCAAATCATGCATAACAACATCAAAACCACGAATCGCACCTCAAATCAAAGTTAATGAACTTTCAACTTCCAAAACTCGAGTCGAACCATATAAAATCAACTCAGAATGACCTCGAATTTTGCATACAAGTCCCAAATGACATAGAGAAGCTACTCCAATTCCCGGAACAACAATTCAATCCCAATATCATCAAAGTCAATTCTCGGTCAAACTTATGAATATTCCAGACCTTCAAATTGCAAACTTTCGCCAAATTGTGCCGAAAGCTTCTAGAAACATCTAAATGCAAATACGGTCATATGCCCAAGTCAAAAATTATCATCCAGACCTAACGGAATCATCAAAACTCTGATCTGGTATCATATACAGAAAAGTCAAACTTGGTTAACTCTTTCAACTTAAAGCTTCTAAAATGAGATTCATTCTTCCAAATAAATATTGAATCACCTGAAAACCAAAATCGATGATTCACACAAGTGATAATACATCATATGAATCTACTAAAGATTTCAAACAACGGAACAAAATGCAAATGCTCAAAACGACTGATTGGGTCGTTACATTCTCCCCACTTAAATATATGTTTGTCCTTGAACGTGCCAAGAGTCGTTTCAAAGCGGTCAAATCATTGTGAAACGCACCTTGTATATACCCTAGGGTGATCCCACATCACCCCAATCTATATAAGCCTGATAACACAACATAACTAAAGATCCTTACCCTGACCTTAGTCCGTAAACCTTAGAACTCAATTTCCAACATCCAAAATTCATTACAAGACCCGAATCTCGCATCTACACATTGTATGTGTTTGAATAAGTTGTATAAAGTCATAACCATAACCCAAGATGTAATTTGATGATATACCACATAACTAACATACTTGTGGCAACAAATTTCTGATTACAATAGCTGCTCAAAAACAAACCCCGTACTGGTAATAAACCTCATATCAAATACACCTCATTCAAACCCTTCGTACATTGCCGATGATGAAAGAAAAAACAGGAACTCATAACCACTCATCAGATCAACACGTCATGGAGCTTTCTCTCATCCGACAAGAACCTTAGGGAAATTCTAAGCCGACTTTCGATATTATTATTCCAAACATACCGTAATCAAATCCAATATAACCCATTCTATGTCCAATGACCGCATCTCATCAAACACAACTATTCTATTGACATTTGTCACACCCCGAACCGGGGGGCGAGACCGACACCTGGGGCCTCACCTATCCTTGCGTACCAACTTGCGACTAAGAGACTCTAAACATATGACATACTTTAGCTATGGGCCACATTGCATGAAAACTGCGAATGTTGACGAAATATCAATATAAAGCTGGGCCGGCAAGGCCGTCATAATTACTACAGCTGACAAATCAAATGATTATACATACAAGGCCTACAAGCCCAACATGCTACACTAACTGACCGGATATGTCTACAAGCATCTACTGGTGGATATACTGTGATCGGAACAGCTCCCCGACCTACTCAAAACATATATACATATATACACAAGATATACATAAAAATCTAGACTTGGAAACTCCGAAAGGCATGGAGCTTACCGATCAAGATGAGCCCGGGCGACACTTAATGAGGAGGTATACACGTCTTTTTGTTTGAACCTGCACGCGTGAAATGCAATGCCCCCAAGAAAGGAACGTTAGTAAGAAATAATGTACCGAGTATGTAAGGCAATATACTGAAAGCTGAAACTGAGCTGATAATATAATAACTGAAAGTAACTTGGAGTCAAAGATAATCTGAAGATATGCTTACCTGCTGATACTGACTCAACTATCTCAATATAATAAGTAAAATAGTTGTCCGTCCTTATAAGACTCGGTATATATATATAATTGCTCTGTCGTAGTAGGCTCGCTCATAGGCGCTCGTCCATACTAGGATCTGTATCTCAACCAAATGGGCTTGCTCATAGGCGCTCGGCCATAGTAGGCTCGATATATAACTTACCATCTGATCAGAGGTTTCCCAATAGGGGTCTGCCCATTGATTATAGCTCGATGGTAATGAAAATATTATAATACTCTATATATAGACTCTGTTCTCTCTTTACTGGAAGGAGGAATACTTAAATGAATATGAAGTCCCGATATAGAGAATATTGTAACTTACAAAACTAGCAAAATATAAATAACTTGCGAGACTAGCAAAATATACGTAAATTCTAGGATATGAATTTTTCTTTATGCCTCGTTATCAAACTCGTGTAATTATGAGATTATGCCAAAATAAAGGAAGAGCTTAGCCTTAACATACCTGGAATAGGGAAACATTCTGTATGATATTCTTGGAAAAGATTGCACTGTACTCCGTTAGAACCGCAAAATTTCTCTGTTGCTAAAACTCTAAAAATTCGCTGGAATTGTTGAAATTGTAGAAATCATGTTGCATTAAGGTATAAAATCTGATCTTCAATGTTTTGAGAATGGAATGTTGAAGGAGTTATAATAATGGCTACGTTTTCCACTTTTTTTTATTGACAAGTCTTTGATACGGAAAGTCTTGGAAATGTAGGAATGTGTAACTATATGACACTTAATAAGAAATGACTCTTAGTCATTTCTTTAAGGTTTGGCTTACTGCCACGTGGGGATGGGAGTGGGTATTTCTAATCTGATCGAATTAATTAATTAATAAATTAGGTAATATTCCGCTACCCAATAATTAATCAATTATCCGCATGATTAAAAATAGTATCGAATTACTTAAAATTCTACTCATTTCTAATATACTTTATACATCCTACTACCATGGTCATATGGTACCTTGTATGGTACTAGTCCATAAATATTGGGTATTATCGCTCGGCCCGCATTTTACCCCACTATGCCAAACTTGGACGAAAATTCATTTTCTTTGACTTGCTTCCCCTCTCACCTTCACAAATTTTCTCATCACTTGTTTGAAATAGCATGATGCTTATAATCACAAAATAATCCCAATCCTGAACTTAAGTCGATTAACTTACGACGAAACTTTAGCATACGAAAATGCGGGCTGTAACATCATTCTCCCCTTTGGAACATTCGTCCTCGAATGTTGATTGATGTGTTTGTCATCTCATAACCTATATATCTTACAAATACTTTAATGCTCTTCTTGCCATCTAGGTAACTGTTTTGTGAATAAGTCTAAAGGCTAGGGCATTCCTCCCTTTAGTCCTCTTCCCCATACCACGACTTGTGGACGGGATCTTTCCAATCTCGTAACTGTCACTACCATGCAGCATGTACGACTTTGACCTTGTAAGTATGCCTATGCGACTCTTCTCCCCTTTTTCCTCTAGCTTCTAGCCAATCTCTAGGCCTCACTTCGCAAACATATATAGAGCTTGATATACTGTCCCTCTGGGCATTTGTAGGTATACTAAAGTTCTTTGCTCGGTATTTTGTTGAAATTACGATTATTGCTACATCTTGTTTCATAGAATCGGTTATCTAATCATGTGATTTTACTGCATCTAGATAGGTCATGTTGTACCAGAACTCTTACTTCAATTTATCGTTACTGAGGTCTGCTTCCAACTGCAGGTTACTCTCGTTGCTCATCCATATGTATAAGTCTAAGTCATTTAATGCTTTCTCATCACTGTTCATCTTATGAATGACATCTTGATCTCATCTCATACTTGTATACGGTCAAAATCGGGGAAGGACAATTTTAGGGCTTCAATGGCGTACCAAGTCCAGTCTCGATGGGCTCGGAGCAGAGTCTGTGGGTTGACCCCGAGGTTCATCCCTCTAGAAAGTATATCGAAGGCTCATCCTAGTATACCTCGAGGCAGGATAAAAATCTAAGACCGTCATGGAAAGGCGGAAAATTCCTAAAGGACACGTGATTATGACTTACAAGTTCTGCAAGAATAGTGCAAGCCCGTACTGAGCCATTATACAACTGTATCAATAGCATTTTTTTGTCATAATTAGACATGTACTATGTTGGGATTCCCCCTTTATATAAAGGGGACCTCTGTCATTTTGTAATACACATGAATATTCAATACATTAGAACATTCTATGTTGTTCTTTCCTAAATGTGCTCAACAATTACTCTACATATCTATTGATCTACACTTATTATCTTCATTTATTGTTCTTCATTTATTACCCATTATTAACCGCGAAGGGCTATCCTCGAGGCCTCCAATATCATTTTTCCTCATTTGTTATTCATTATCGACTGCTATAATCTGACCTCAAGGCCCCATGTTCTATCGAGCTCGAGGCCTAGTCTTGTGACAATTTTGGTTTGCATATCTTACTTTCCTTACTTGCACTTAGCATTTCTTACCTAACAGCTAGTATTAAAATAAATCTCATATTTTTAGAACCACAAAAACAAATATAATTATTAATACCATTTTCAAGGTAAACAGTTTGGCGCCCACCGTGGGGCTAAAAATAATAGTGATTGTTTTAGTGCTGGTTTTTTTAAAACACAAGTTATTTTTCACACTTTTTCTTGTCCAAGAATCTTTGATTTCAGGTCAAAAAATATCTAACTCAATTAATGCACACAAAAACAACGGTCTTGGGATTCATGGAGAAAATAATGCAACTCCCTCAGGCGTCGGCGTACCACTGCAAAACCCTGGGGTGGAACCCGCACAGATCCGCGTCGACGTAGGCTCACGCAATGCTTTGCATATCAATGTAAGCTCTCATACTAACGAAAGTATGCGCGGAGGAGACCAACATGAAGCGCAGAGAACTCCTGCCCAGGAGGAAAGGGAAATTAGCCTACAAGTCATTTTTGAGATGCTACAAGCACAACACGTGGCTATTGCTCAGCTACAGAGACGGCAGAAAACTCTGAGCAAAGCAGTACCCGAAATAGCTCCTCGAGTCAAGCATGCACCAGAGAGATCGAGCAACAATGGGTTAGCAGCAGACCCCACTATTATGAAAATTCTCGAGGACCTCACCAAATGGATTGAATCAGGTGAAAAGAAGATAGAAGCTAACAACAAAAAAGTAGAGACCTATAACTCAAGGGTGTAGATTCAAAGAAGTTCGTGTAGAAACCATTGCCCATTTCGAAGAAGTTTAGGATGCCCGATATCCCGAAGTACAACGGGACCACAGATCCCAATGAGCATATTACCACTTACACTTGTGGTATAAAAGGGAATGACCTAAAAGATGATGAGTTAAATCCATTTTGTTGAAGAAATTTGGAGAAACACTATCAAAGGGGCCATGATGTGGTATCATAATCTACCGCCGAATTCAATAGATTCGTTTGTCGTGTTGGCACACTCTTTTGTGAAGGCACATGCTAGTGCCATCAAAGTCGCTACAAGGAAGTATGACGTCTTCAAAATCAAACAAAGAGAGAACGAGATGCTAAGGGAGTTTGTATCTCGCTTTCAAATGGAGAGAATGGAGTTACCTCCGGTCTCTGATGACTGGGCAGTGCAGGCCTTCACTCAGGGCTTGAACGAACGAAACTCGATAGCCTCGAAGCAGCTGAAGCAGAATTTGATGGAGTATCTTGCCGTAACTTGAGCGGACGTGCACAACAGGTATCAATCGAAGATCAGGGTAGAGGACGACCAATTGGGAGCTCCTTCGGGCTCGGTGTATCCAAACAGGTTGTTTGTTAAGGAATCGAGAAACCCAGAGAGGGAGACAAGGCCAAGCAAAGAAAGATATTCAGCCATATGTCAAAGATCAAAGAAACATTTCAAGATAGAATAAACCACGAAATGATCGGAGGATGGATCGAGGCCAAAATTCTCGGGGATTTATGAGCAAGACCGGGTTTGACTTCCGCCGGGAGAACTTGACTGGATAAAGCTCCCTGGGAGTTATGCTTTCAATGGCTTGTCCCCCGACCCCCAGGTCTTCAGCAGCCTCTTCCCCCTCGGGGACTATTTCTTCATCTTCATCACCTTCCGAGCTGCTGGCCGAGCCACTGGCCGAGTTACCATCAGAAAAAAGCAGAGCTTCCGACTCTTCCTCTAGGGCCCTCACTTTGTCGATCTCAACAGATAGGTCGAAGCCCCCTGTATGTGCTTTCTCGAGAGCTTGTCTTTGAGATCCAAATCGAGCATGGTCCAGGGTTCGGGCTAGTTTGAGCTCAGCCTCAGCAGACGCTTTCTTAGCCCGAGAGTTCTTAGCAGCAATACCCTCCCAATATGAGGATAAGAGAACATCAACCTCGGCCTTAGTCTTGGACAGCGCGACAGCTGATTCAACATGGAGATCCTTATACTTGTTTCTTTCTACCTTTGCATATTGGAGTTGATGCTCAGCCAAGGTTAGCTTCTCTCGGAGAGTATCTCTCTCAGAGGCTACCTCATCCATGTGCCCTTTGAGCCCAAGGATCTCAGTATCCCTGACTCTAAGCTCCTCCCGCATCAAGTCATCTTTTTGGTTAAGCTGCAAGAGTCAAATTAAGGCGTTAAAACTCTAAAATTGAGCGAGCACAAAAATAAACATACGAATACTATATTACCTGCTTGTCAAGATCGGTCCGTTCTCGAGATATCGCCTCTAGGAGAGCTCAAAAATCACGCAGTTCCTCCTCTTTCTTTACTAGAAGTTATTTGCACTCATCCGCCACTGATAAAAGACTTCTACACTCCTCCTCATAGTGGGCTAACTCAGCTCGCAATTTGGAAAGGTCCTGATTGTAAAGCTCTATGGCCTAAAAACATAAAGGAATGAAATCAGAAACATTGAGGATCAAAACCCAAGGCATGGTAGAAATCCCGACGACGTATCCTTCAAACACATCATTCTCCCCGAGGGATGTCCCCGCTTCGGAAGCCTCCATGTTACAGTCATCCCATATCTTCCTGGGAGAAAATGTCAGACCCGACAGAGAATCATCTATATTAAGGACCCCAGCTGGATCGACCAGGGCCTTCTCTTGCCTTTGGGGAGCTTCAGAATTGGGCTCCCCGATCTCATCCGCCAATTATCCCTCGGATCGAGAAGCGTTTTGGCTATCGATCGGCTCAGGGACTTCATTCAACCCACCCTTGAGAACCTTTTCAGCCCGAGGTGGGGTAGCATCAACAACTTTTGATTCAGAAGCCTTCGGCTGAATAGTCGTCGGCTCGGAAAGCTTTGAAGCATTCCTAGGTACCAGCGGGCAGTCATTTTTCTCTTCGCCCTCAGATCGAAGGCTCTCTGACACTTCCGGATCTAAGGTCGCTGAATCGACCTCAAGCTTTTGAACTTTAGCCTTCTTCGGCTTCGAGGACTCAGCCAGTGATTTCCTTTTTCTCTTCTTCTCCTCAACAGGTTTTTTTGCTTCCCTAGGTGGGTCTTCCCTTATAAAAAAGGCCTCTCCTAGGACTACACAAGCACAAAATATAATCACAGAGAGTGAGAGTACATTCAAGGAATATCTTCTTTAAGGAGTCCGAGTATGGAAGAAGTAAATCCTCATCGTGGTTTTTAGCCTCTCATTGGGTCTTTTCCAGGTCGCACCACACGCACTTAGCATATGGGCAGGTCGAGTCGAGCTGACAGACCCAGCATGAGAGATCCTTGACCGTGCCAGGATACCACTCGACAGCTGCATCATCAAGGGAGTTAGTTCAAAGGGAAGATGGTTCAAAATAAAGAGAAAATACTTAATTGACATATTCACTTATGATTTATATTCCATTCCTCATGGAATGGCATCCTTTCAGCAGGGATAAGGTCCGAAGTCCTAACTCGGACAAAGAGGCTCATCCACCCTCTGTCTTTGTCCTCGTCACTGCTGACAAAGAGGACCCTCAAAGCTCGACATTGAAGCTTAATCAATCCGCCCCGATAAAGCCAGAGGCTGTATATTCTAATCAGATGGTCGAGGGTAAAGGGAATCCCCTCGACCATGTTCGAAAAGTACCTAATCATGTAAATAATGTGCCAGAATGGCGGATAAATTGGCCAAGTGTCACCCGGTATTGTCTGCAGAAATCGAGGATCACGGGGTCTATTGTTGAACTTTTATCCATCTATTGTTGATTTACCCTAATATTGGTCCACCATCTACTACTGATAACTTGACCTCTTATGTAGCACTTCCGCTAGGGCTCATGTCTCATTGGGGAACATCTGAAGTAACTAGACTGATCCACTTGGGGCGATACCATGCTTCTATAATCCTACAGCATCCCAATGTGATTCACTTTACGTGGGTATTTCACTCATGTACAATTCATGAAATCCCCTTTTTCAAATGATTACTCAATTGAAGGCCCAAACATCATCCTTTATTTATCAAAATTATACCCTCATTCCATTATCAGGCAATAATTTCATTTCTTTCTAAATGCTATTAATCTTAGACTCCTTTGAGTTCATCCAGGCTATACTTAACTTTCTATAACTTAGAGAAACTATTAGCTCTCTCGTTCTCATAGGCTTAATCCCGATGACTTATCTATTCTCGTCACCTTCTCATTCTCCCTTTTTTATCCTTACTCCTGTCTTCCTAGAACTTTGTCGCTTTACCATACTTTATCTCGGGACTTACACATATCTATTTATACTACTCTAAACCTTCCTTCAACTTGTTTGCACCATATATTTCCTTGTGCTATTCCGGAACAACAAGCGAGACATCACGTCGTCTCTAACTATTCTTTACTCTCTTGACTAGGCCTCTCGATACCTAGAAACCATAGGCTGGAATATATGCCACTGACGATGCTTCTATCATTCCTGGATGCTGAATCCCCACGCTTCTAGCCTTCTATCCGCAGTGCGGACCATTCACAACCTTCTGCATTTGAGTATCTCGTATGTTGTTCCCCTTTACCTTTCTTACCTTAAAATCTTGCATCGTATCTTCTATCTCTTTCATGACCTCCCTTCCACATAGGTATAATTCACATTCACAACTTGAAGCTCTATTATAATACTTGCACCTCTGGGCATACACAATTCGGTGGGAGATTCATACTGACTTCTTATGAGGCTGGTACTTCTTCTAACTGGCTTTATGGTAGAGTCGTTATATAATATGGTTGTTGTACTATCTCTCTTGTACCTCTGATATTAAGAGTAATTCTGCAATATTTCTTTAACTTTCTAGGTCTAATAATCAGACTCCTGATTTACTTCGTTGATGTAACTCTTTAATTTTCTCCTTCTTCTGATCAACCTTTATGTAGGCTTAATCTGTATCCCGACCTGTGGTTCATGGTATTCGTTATTACATTTAACCTTTCATGGGCGCTATGGAACATCCATGATACAATCCTTTAACAATTCCATACTTCATCTATGACGTGTGCTCAATTCTTTCTTTTAACTTATACTGGAATCTTCCAAGGCTGTATATGTTGCATGTATAAAACTCCAAACTCTTAAGTGTGTTCATAATGTAAATAACTCTGGATCATTAATCAAATAATTCTTTTTGTTCCATATCAACTTTCTTCAAACGTAAGCAATTGCTTTTCCTATTTTTTTGCCCCATTGTTGTGTGCATACCTAGCTTACCTTAGTGCCCACACATATTGGAACTCCATATAACTCATATGCTCTTGAATATTACTTCTGATTTTACTCCCTGTTCATTAGCCACGGTGGGTGCCACTTTCTTATGGAGTGTATGCAATGTTGTGTGGAGATTTGTTATTACACGACCATTTCCTCTTTAGGTTACTGTTCTTAGGTTGAATTTTCTTCCTTATTTTCTCAACTAGTCTTTCATTTTAGTACTTAAGGAGGACCCTCTGACTCTTGTATAGCTGTGAGCTTATTACGTCGTATACTCAACGGAATTTTGATGTCCTTCCTCGCTTATAATTATCCGTAGTTACTTACCTCCATGCCCTTGTGCTTGTAGGGTTGCTTCTGAATTGATATTTCGACTATCTTCCGAGTGGCGTTCGCTTTTATTTTTGTAATACTCATATGGTACCTTTTTAACTTCCCCAACTCTTATATGAATATATCTCAAGTATTACAATGTCATAACTGCGAGACTGAATTACCCATGTTGGGTTTCCCTATGTTTATCTTGCATTGATCTATTGATTTGTCTTTATCCTCTTGTCTAGCCATAACTGGGCTCTTCCTGAATCAACTACTAACTACTCGTTGGCCCATTCTCATATCAATATTTTGTGTAATTTTTCTTGGGTTATTTCCTTTGTCTTAACTTACCTCACGTATTGCTCAGTATCTATCAATAACATCCCAGGAAGCAACCCTTACCTCCTCTCCTTGACGCCGTGTCTGCATAATGTTCTAGAATCGTAGCGTATCTGTAGGATTTGAAGAAGTGAAATCTTATCCCTTTCTCATTCTTATCACATCCTTCCTTTATCATTCCATAGTTACTAGAACCACTTAATTCTGACTTAATGCAACATCACAACATATTCCCCCTATAGGGGAGCACTAAGATTTAGTGCTACGATGATCTATGTATAAATGTTTTACCCTCTCATCTTTGGCATCTTTTCACATCGTCGATGATCCTTACTCACCTTGTGGTAACCCTTATGTACCAAGGATAACAAAATTCCTGACTTGTGAGGGTGAAACTTAGTGTAACTAGAACATACAGTCCCTTAAGCTTAACTTTACTCATCTTTCTTGCTTTAGGGAAGCGTCCTCCTGAATGACCATTCTCTGAATTTCTCATGAATCTTCTTCTATTGCCCACTCTATTATCGTCGGAACGAAATATGAAATTTTCATGATGCTGACTATTATCCAATCACTCAATCCCTAATTCATGTTTTGTTTATCTTGTTCACCAAACTATACTGATTTATATTATTCTGGGGTCTAACTTTTCCTTTCGGTAGTCACGTTGGAGTCATGAACTTATTTCTTGAAATGAGGATATGACTTTATGGCCTATACTCCTTTGTTGTCTCAAGGCATGTCACCGCTCGTCTTTTCCTTTGATTACGGCTAAAATCGGAGAGACCGATTTATGGTTATTATGGCTTTCCACCATCCGCCTTCGGAAGGTTCGAGGAACAGCTCAAGGATTCGACCCCAAGGGTTCCTATGCTCTACCTCGGGGCAGCACAAATCGGCAGCAGTCGTGGACAAGCGGGAAACTCCCGAAAAGCACGTGTTTAAAGTTGACCAGGTCTGCAAGAATAGTACAAGTCCGTACAATGACATTAAATAGTTGTACCGGTTGCGTATCCTTGTAATAAATGCTTACGTACTATGTTGGGGTTCCCCCTCCTATATAAAGGGGTCCCTTATCATTTTTTGCACACATGATATTCAATACATAAACATTCTCTATTATTGACTCCTTTGATTTATTGCTTACATTTATTGTTCTTCATTTATTACTCTTCATTGATCATAAATAGCCGCCTTCGAGGCCATATAACTGTTAGAGCTTCATCGACCATCCACTGCTAATACCGAACCTCGACCTCGAGGTCCTATTTTATCAAACTCGGGGCCCCGATTTAAGGCAGCTTGGTTTGCCAATCTTTATTCTCATTTACTCTTATCTCATTTCCATTGCTCATACTTAGAATCTATTGCTTAACAACTAGTATTAAAATAAATCACATATTTTTAGAACCACAAAATTGTAATTACCGTTTTCAAGGTAAACATCCTTCAGTTGAATATAGACTCTGTAATACTATTATATTTTTAATCTAATGTTTTCATCCATGTATCATATCTTACTCATAATTCTTCATTAACTCTTTTTTTATTTCCCGCTAATATTTATGTCTATCACTTTATTCTGAAAACTCGAACAAGAAATTCTTTTGCTTTTAGCTCCCCTTGCTCAATCCAGTGGCTCTTCGGGTTGCTTGACGTTTTTTCTCTACTAGGGACACGAGCCACACTAAGGTAATATTCATCCCTTCCAGGCTTTCCGTGCCTATCTTCTGGTTTCTTTTTAATTTGTTTTTTTTTTTCATGCTAATATTCATATCTAATTGTAATATTCTAGAGTGCACTATCTGGGTGCGTCACAAGGAGATCTATTAGCACCTTTGTAATATCCTTTGGAAATGTCAACTAACACAAATAATTTATTTACCATTTTGGGTTACTCTAACCCCAACCGGATCCTAATATCCGTCCTTTTCTTAAACTACACATGTTAGCCCCCAATAGGGTATAACTGAGATGGGTGTGGCAAATGCTACATACATATGTTACTGTTGAAGGTAAGTCACAATGCTTATACCTTTCTGCCGGAGTTGAAAATACTGACAATCTTCATTAACTGGGTACTTCGTACCCTTCTCAACTTGCTCCTTTTACTTGTTGAATCTTGTATCTATCTTCTGAATCTCTCATTGCCTTTCACCATAGAGGTGGATAGATATTCTCGCTTTAAGGCTCCTTATCAAGAAGCTTACACGTAAAGTACACACATGTTCTGTTGAAGACCTCACATTTATCCATCATAGGAATGGTGACTCGAGTTCCTCTAACTCAACTCTCCCACAACTATATCTTTTGCCAACCATCTTTTTGGATGTAGGTATCGTTGTATTATGAGTAAGATGGAGTTTAGGAAATTGAGTTCTTACAACTGAGCTCTACCACACTATCTAGATTAAGAAGAAAGAGTAACAGTCTTAAATGCCCTGTAGCCTCCTGCTTATAAGTGTGGTGCACGACACACCCATAAAAAAAACTCTACTAGACACGGCTTGTAGACTCCTCAAGACAGAACTGCTCTGATACCACTTTTGACACGCTCCGAACTGGGGACGAGACAGGCACCTGGTGCCTCACCTATCCTTGCGTACCAACTTGCGACTAAGAGACTCTAAACATATGACATACTTTGGCTATGGGCCACATTGCAAGACAAGTGCGAATGCTAACTAAATATCAATATAAAGCTGGGCCGACAGGGCCGTCATAATTACTACAGCTGACAAACCAAGCAATTATACATACAAGGCCTACAAGCCCAACATGCTGCACTAACTGACCAGATATGTCTACAAGCCTCTACTGGTGGATATACTTTGATCGGAACAGCTCCCCGGCCTACTCATAACATATGTACATATATACACAATATATACATAAAGCTCTAGACCCGACAACTCCGAAAGGCATGGAGCGTACCGATCAAGCTGAGCTCGGGCAACACTTAATGAGGAGGTATACACGTTTGTCTGTCTGAACCTGCACGCATGAAATGTAGCGCCCCCAAGAAAGGGACGTCAGTACGAAATAATGTACTGAGTATGTAAGGCAATATACTGAAAGCTGAAATTGAGCTAATAATATAATAACTGAAACTAATTGGGAGTCAAAGATAATATGAAGATATGCTTACCTATTGATACTGACTCAACTCTCTCAATATAGTAAGTAAAATAGTTGTCCGGCCCTATAAGGATTGGTATATATATATATATATATATATATATATATAACTACTCTTCCGTAGTAGGCTCACTCATAGGTGCTCGATCATACTAGGCTATGCATCACGACCAACTAGGCTCTCTCATAGGCGCTCGGCCACAGTAGGCTCGTAAAACTTACCTTCTGATCAGAGGTTGCCCAATAGGGGCCTGCCCATCGATTATAGCTCGATGGTAATGAAAATACTGTAATGCTGTATATATAGACTATGTGCTCTGTTGACTGGAAGGAGGAAATACTCAAATGAATATGAAGTCCCGATAAAGAAAATATTATAACTTACAAAACTAGGAAAATATACATAACTTGCGAGACTAGCAAAATATATGTAAATTCTGGGATATGAATTTTTCTTTATGCCTCGTTATCAAACTCGTGTAATTACAAGATCATGCCAAAATGAAGTAAGAGCTTAGCCTTAACATACCTGGAGTAGGGAAAATTTTTATATGATATTCTTGGAAAAGGCTGCATCGTACTCCATAGAACCGCAAAATTTCTCCGTTGCTAAAACTCTAAGAAATCGCTGGAATTGTTGAAATATTAGAAATCACGTTGCATTAAGGTATAAAATCTGATCTTCAGTGTTTTGAGAATGGAATGTTGAAGGAGTTATAAGAATGGCTACGTTTTTCACTTTTATAATTGACAAGTCTTCGATACGGAAAGTCTTGGAAATGTAGGAATGTGTAACTATATTCCACTTAATAAGAAATGACTCTTAGTCATTTCTTTAAGGTTTGGCTTACTACCACGTGGGAATGGGGGTGGGGATTTCTAGTCTGATCCAATTAATTAATTAACAACTTAGGTAATATTCTGTTACCCGATAATTAACTAATTACCCGCATGATTAAAATTTGTCTCGAATTACTTAAAATTCTACTCATTTTTAATATACTTTATACATCCTATTACCATGGTCATATGGTACTAGTCCATATAATATATCTGGTATTATCGCTCAGCGCGCATTTTATCCCAATATGCTAAACTTGGACGAAAATTCATTTTCTTTGACTTGCTTCCCCTCTCACCTTCACGAATTTACTCATCACTTGTTTGAAATATCATGATGCTTATAATCTCAAAATAATATCATTCCCGAACTTATGTCGATTAACTTATGACGAAACTTTAGCATACGAAAATGCGGGATTTGACAACATACCACGCCAATACAACCAAAATCAACAACCCGTGCAATCCGTGCACCAATAAACAACAATCCAAATGTACGCAAACATGGAAAATAACTCAAATGAGAGAACCGTCCCGCAAACTCAACAAGTACAACCACAACCGTAGTGCTATGAACCCACCACACATAGTAGAACCAAGACACACGAATCTATCACAAAGGATCATATCCCAAAATAACCCAGCTACAATGTGTGACCCCATCAAAACGCTGGTCCACATGAAATACCGCAAGCCACAATGCTCAAAATTAACAATCACACGCAATTCGACATCAAGTACACGAAGTGCATGTTACATCCCATGTTTTCGTACGTAAAAGTACACCATAAGTAAACTGATGAAAGCTCGGAAATGAGATGTTACATCCCGCATTTTCGTACATTGAAGTTTCATTGTAAGTTAATCGGCGTAAGCTCGAGAATGAAATATTTTTGAGGTTATAACTATTATGCTATTTCAAACAAGTTTGTGAAGGTGAGAGGGTAAGCAAATCGAAGGAAATTAGTTTCGTCGAAGTTTGTCGTTTTGAGATATATATGGTCTGAGCTATAATACCTGATATTTATGGACTAGTACCACACAAGGTATCACATGACCATGACAGTAAGGTGTATAAAATGTGTTAAAAGTAAGTAGTATTTTAAGTTATTTGAGATAATTCTTAGTTATGTGGGTAATTGGTTAATTATTGGTTGATGGGAGATTAACAAGTTAATCAAGAGATTAGTGGATAATTAATGATAATCTTGGATAAGCCTAAGGAAATTTTAACGAGGCATCCAAGAGAACTTGATTAAAGCCAAACTATGTGACTCTTGAATCATATGGCAAGGTGGCACATGTTGAGGATTCTTGTGGCTAAGTCATCCTAAAGTGGGGCCCACTCTATTTGATGAAGACACCAACATAAGTCATTAAAATGTGTATGTTTAGAAGGCAACAGATGTAGCTTTCACCCAAAACCTCTTATGAACCAAAAATTATAAAAGATATTCACATATCATTAAGAAGTGAGGTGCTTATTTTTCCTAAGCTTTCGGATGAAAACCACAAAATTCATATGAGACTACGTAATGTAATAGAAATGTGATTTGCAATTCTAAGGGAGTACGGTACAATCTTCCTCAAGAATATCATACAGATTATTCCCTAATTCGATCCGCCGTTACATGTTTTGTCGCGTTTGACGTGTGTTGAAATAATTTTCAAGAGAATCGGCTCAGGTATGTTAAGGCTATCACTTCTTTACTTTTGGCATGATCCATAGGATACAAACAAAATGAGCAAATTCACAACTTCCATAAATGACTCTATTCATAGAAATGCTAGAGATGCCTATGTCCTTGATTCCCCATGTGTCATGTTATTCTATCATTTGTTCATGGGTCTCAGAAAATACGTAAGTTGGTAATGTTTACTTCATGATATTAATCAAATGCATAATGGTCTTATGACATTCCGAAAGATTTTATTGACGTATTTCTCATGCATTGCATTCATTTATACATGCACATTGACCCATGACTAGATGGTGTTATATATATATATATATATATATATATATAAGCATATGGGATATGGAAAAAGGTTACGGTGTTATATACGCACCACCACCTTATCAGCTGGTATACATTGATGATTTGTCCACAGTGGCCGAGATGATATGATGAGATGACCTCAGAGGCTTGATGATGTTATGAACACATATACCTATGCATGGTATGACATTTATACGCATATGCATGACATTATATTTATTAATGATTCACAGAGTTATTCAGAATTAAATGTTGAGTCTTTTACTCCATGTTACTCTCATGTCTATTGTTTACTAATTTTTATTCCTTACATACTCGGTACATTATTTGTACTGACGTCCCTTTTGCCTGGGAAAGATGCTTTTCATGCCCACATGTCCCTATAGACAGGTTGAGAGCCCTCCAAGTAATCTATCAGCTCAGCGGAAGGTGTTGGTGCTCTCCATTTGCTCCAGAGTTGCCTATTTGGAAAGTATGCATTAGACACGTACCGATTGGTATGTCGGGGCCCTGTCCCGGCCTTCTGACGTTTATGTACTCTTAGAGGATTGTAGACATATGTCATGTATATGAAATATTGTATGGCCTTTTCGCCCTATGTTCAGTGTGCAAGTAATCATTTTAGTCTTATAGGCTAGTATGTCATATGTATAAGTTTGTATTCCCTCATGCTTTACTCCGGTTCTTTTACCTATGATAGAATGATATGAAATATACCTTACATGGGTACTCGATTGAGAAAGGTACCGGGTGCCCGTCGTGGCCCATCGGTTTAGGTCGTGACAAAAGTGATATCAGAGCATTTTTGTCCTAGGGAGTCTAGAAGTCGTGCCTAGTATAGTCTTGTTTATGGGTGTGTCGTGCACCATTTATAAGCAGGAGGCTACAGGGCATTTAGGAATGTCACTCTTTATTCTTACTCTAGATCGTGTGGTAGAGCTCAGTCGTAGAAATTCAAATTCCTAAATTCTATTGTATTCGTAATATAATGATACCTACATCACAAAAGACAGTTGGTAAGAGATATATCTGCGGAAGAGTTGAGTTAGAGGAACTCGAGTTTGCATCATTCCTTTGATGGATAAATGAGAGGTCTTCATCAGAACATGTGTGTACTAAGACGTGTAAGATTCTTGATAAGGAGCTTTAAGGAAAGAATATATATCCATCCCTATGGTCAAAAGGCAATGAAAGATTCAGAAGATAGATACAAATTTCAACAAGTAACAGAAGTAAGATGGAGAAGGAACGAGGTACCCAGTTACTGAAGATGGTCATTATTTACAATTCAGGAAGAGAAATATAAGCATTTTGAGTTACCTTAAATAGTAACAAATGTATGAACATGTCATGACCCCAAAACTACCCTGGTCGTGATGACGCCTATCGTGTTACTAGGCCAGCCAATTCAATACTTAAAACATGAAGTACCTTTCGATCAAATCATCACTAATATGATATCTCACAAAAAAATCGTTTAAGCATTTTTCAAAAAGATAAGGATAAACCAAATATCTAAACATAGCCTCTATTAAGTCACTCCTGTTTGGATGCTTGAAAGCAGGGGTAACTTCACTATTAAGTCAGCCTGGGATTACCTAAGGAGGAGAGACTATCAGAGACAAGCATACAAGATGATATGGGTGCAGGGGCTGCCTTTTAAGATATCATTCTTCATGTGGAAGGTATGGAAAGCTAGACTACCCCTGGATGATTTCATGAGGAGGTTGGGTTACTTTATGCCCTCAAAGTGTTGGTGTTGTTTAGAACCTCAACAAGAATTCCCTTGTGCATCTTTTTTTCACCTCTAAGGCAGCCTCTGCTGTATGGAAATATTTTCTAACAAGGGCTGGTATTAGAATTGAAGGACTCACATTACATAAAGCTATAACTAGGTGCTGGACAGCTGAGGTTGTACCTAGGATCAAACCAATAATGCAAGCATTACCAGCTTGCATCATATGGGAACTATGGAAGAGAAGAAATAGTTGGAAGTATGGGACTGCAGTTTCTGTCAATAGAGTCATATATCAGGTGTCAAATACACTACAAGCACTTGTGCAATT
>MDKH01047150.1:0-11428 GCA_005239495.1 Nicotiana undulata | reverse complement strand
ATACTTGCTTCGTTGGCTATTGTGTTAGATTGCCTCCCTTGTTTACTTCTATCTGTCAATTTACTGCTTCATTTCACTCGTTCCCTTTTACTGCTACCATACCCCTTACTTGTCTACTTACCTCCTGCCTTGTACTATTTCTGTTACCTGCTGTAGAATAGGACAGGTTATCGTGATCGTCAAGTCTAGCCTCGTCACTACTTCGGCCGAGGTTAGGCTCGGCACTTACTCAGTACATGGGGTCGGTTGTACTGATGCTACACTGCACTTCTTAATGTTGTGCAGATCCCGCATCCGGACCCAGTGGACCGCATTGAGGGAGTCACCTTCAGTCCACCCAGAGCTTCAAGGTATACCCGCTGGCGTTCGTGGGCCTTGGTGTCTCTCCTACATTTGGATTTCCTCATTGTCTTGCCTTTTTCTTCTAGTTCCAAGACAATTATATATTTCTTTCAGACTTTGTATTTAGCACTCAGTTAGTTAGTTCGTGAGGTTGTGACACCCCGGTTTTGGGATTGTTCGTATTTGTTGTCTTATCATTTCATTATGAGTTTTTGAAGTAATATTATTTTTCTGCTGTGAAACGTTTGATGTGATTTGGGATGTTCAGTAAAGATTTGAAAGTTAATGGTGTGGGATGTTTTCGGTAAAGGTTGAACATTAATGAATTCAGGTTATTTCAGTAAATGTTTGAAAGTTAATGGTTTTAAATACCGTCACGTTGTTCTATCAAGGTCAAATATTGTGTACGCTGGCTGGTCTAGCGGCTTCAACGTTAGACGCAGTCACGGCCCTGAAAGGTGGGATTTCGGGTCGTGACAATTGGTATCACAACTTCACGGACTGTCTAAGAATACTAAAAACAAAAGTCTGAATAAACAAGTACTACTGTCTCAGAAATACGAAGAAAGGACAAAAAAAGGAATGAGATATGAGGTGACGCCAAGGCTTGCGGACGCCTGCATGACTACCTCAGTGTCGCCTGGTGGACTGAAGGAAGCCTCCTCAATCAGTGTCCACTGGGTCCGGTACCGTAATCTGCACAACATAAAGAAGTGCAGGTGTAGCATCAGTACAACCGACCCCATGTACTGAGTAAGTGCTGAGCCTAACCTCGGCGAAGTAGTGAAGAGGCTAGGACACGATCAATAATATCACCTGTGAAGTTTAATAATATATAAAAGAATAACCACAGGAAGTAAACAGTTAAGTGCACAAAACGGAGAAAAATGTGTCGGGGACAAAGGGGAAAGCAATTACTGAATATCAGAACAAGGCCACAGTCTAAATATCAAAATAACAACAAGAAATAACAACATAGAACAAACAAGTGCACGACATCACCCTTCGTGCTTTACTCCCATCCTCACCAAAACAAGTGCACGACATCACCCTTCGTGCTTTTACTGTCATCCTCAGCAAAACAAGTGCACGACATCACCCTTCGTGCTTTTACTCTCATCCTCACCAAAACAAGTGCACGACATCACCCTTCGTGCTTTTACTCTCATCCTCACCAAAATAGTAAATAAATAGAAACGACATGGCATTATCCTTCGTGCTTTTAATATTATATCATGGCACGACTTCACCCTTCATGCTTTTACACTCTCATCCTCACAATGCAATAAATAAATACACGGCATCTCCCTTCGTGCTTTACACTCTTCCTCACCCAAACAATATCAAGAACAACAGTTTGGCAAGAAAAATCAACAAATCATAAGTCACAACATCCCGGCAAGGGAACAACAACAGAAATAATACCGTCCCGGCAAGGGACACAACTATAACCAATCTCGCTCAAGTGTATAACTTAACAAAATAATTCTCAGCCGGATAATTAATCAACAGTATTCACAACCAAGAATTTCCATCAATTGAATAACCACCAAAGTGAAATTTACTTCATAACACAGTGAATATCGATGAAAATCACATATATCATAAAAATCGACTCACGGGCATGCTTAACAACAACATATAGGTACTCGTCACCTCACCTATACCTTAAACATGGAATAAACACGTAGCAAATAAGACACACCTATTCCTTCAAGCTAAGGTTATGCCAAACACTTACCTCGATGCCACGAACACAATTCAAGCCTCAACTATCGCTTTACCTCTTGATTCCACCAGCAATTCGCTCGTATCTAGCCACAGGTTACTTAATTATATCAATAAATGCTAAATGAATCAATTCTAATGCATGTAAATGAGTTTTCTAAGGTTTTTCCCAAAAAGTCAAAAATCGACCCCGGGCTCGCTCGGTTCAAACCCGAAATTCGGACCAAAACCCGATTACCCATTCACCCCCGAGCCCGAATATATAAATGGTTTGGAATCCGACCTCAATTTGAGGTCTAAATCCCCAAATTTCAATATTCTTAGGTTTTACCCAAAATTCTCAATTCCACCATGAAAACCCTAGATTCTAGGACGAAATCTTGTAAAGGGAAGTTAAGGAGTAAAGAAAATGAGTTAGAAATCACTTACTAATGTTTTGGAGAAGAAAAAGTGGTTGGAAAATCGCCTCTTGTGTTTTTAGGGTTTTGAAGAATGAAAAATAACTGAAAATACCGTTTAAATATACCCCCCTTAGGCCCCCACCGTGGACCGCACAAAAGGGAAGTGCGGCCACACCAACAGAAACAAAAGAAAGTGAAGAAAACAAGGAAAAATGACTGCAGTGACATGCTTTAGTATTTTGGCCATAACGTTCTCTACAGATGTCCAAATTGCGACATCTTTACTTTTCTGGAAACTAGACACGAAGTGCTACAACTTTCATTTTTAAATCATCTCAAAATTCCTTGTAGATCAAAAGATATAGGCTTCCGAAGTCAGATTATTGGTCCAGCTCCTTCACCGCGGACCGCACAAAAACGAGTGCGGCCGCAAAGGCCCTTCCGCGGACCGCACAAAAACGACCGCGGACCTCGCTGGCGTGTTCAGAGATCTGATTTCTCTGACCTGCAAAAGCTATGTTTTAAGTCTAAAAACATCCCGGGACCTATCCAAAACTCACCCGAGCCCTCGAAACTTCAAACCAAATGTGCACACAACCTCGAAAATATCCTACGGACTTATTCGTGTAATCAAATCACTAAAATAACATCATAAACATCGAATTAAACCTCAAATTCAATAAAATTTCTCAAAACCTCTTTAAACATCAATTTTTGCATTTTAGGTCCGAATCACGTCAAATGGATTCCGTTTCTTACCAAACTTTACAGACAATACATATAAATCATATCGAACCTGTACCGGGCTCTGGAACTATAATACGGGCCCGATACCAAAGGTTTCACATAACATTTCACTTTCAAAAATCTTTATATTTTTCAGAAAATAATTTCTTTTAAAAATTCATTTCTCGGACTTGGGACCTCGGAATTCGATTCCGGGCATACGCCCAAGTCCCATATTTTTCTACGGACCCTCCGGGACCGTCAAATCATAGGTCCGGGTCCGTTTACCAAAAATGTTGACAAAGTCAACTTTATTCACATTTTAAATTCAAAATTGCTAATTCCCTCAGTTCTTCACATAAAGGCTTCCCGGCTACACGCCCGAGATGCGCACGCAATTCGAGGTAAAATCGAAGGAGGCTTTCATGGCCTCAGAACACAAATTTAGCTAGAAATACACGGAATGACCTTTTGAGTCATCACAATGAATATCTTCAAATTTAATTGGATTCATTGAATTGAGTGACTGATCAATTTTTAGAGTACCACCGTTTCACTTCTAATTCATCTGGTGTAATTAAGAAATTATTTAATTGTAGTTTATTATTATTCTTTAGGGATAAAATGGTAACTCAATATTTAATGTATATTATCGTAATTTCAACTTTGAGGGTAGAAGCTTTCTAAAAGATGGAAATAGAGGGATTTTAGGCAAATAAGGTAAATAATATTTTGTTTAGTAGATAAGAGAATTGATTAACAATTTAAATTTGTAACGGGTGACTGACTTTCTTAACGGATGAGATGCAAAAGAAATAATGACAAAGAAAACCAAAAATTCTTATTGAATACAACCACATTCATTGTAGATTATATTTAACATTTTATAGTTAGAAAAAAGTAATACAACAAAAAATTAATTTTATAAGAGTAGTATTTAGTGCAGGATAAAATGGTCTTTCAACTTTTAATAGACATTTTGGTAAATCAATTTTAGTTTTGAAGTTTCAGAAAGATTAATAGGATATCCTCGGAACATGAAAAGGTGAACAACGATTCAGTTAGGTATATACAGTTTGTAATTATATTAATTTTAATATTTTGAGGTACAAATAAGATAATAGCTGAATAAAAGATTGTCTCTTATGGTTTTCATGCATAATGTAATAAAAGAATAAAAATATTATAGCGCAGCACGGGAGAGACTTAAATCTGGAGCCAATTAATCCAGTTTACCTTTTCTTTTCCCTTTTCTTTCTTGCTTATTTATCTTTTTTATTTGCAATCTTTTTCTAAAAAAATTAAAATATATGTTTATAATATCTTATGTATTTATATTAAATATTAATTTAGATTTTGGTACATACCGTAAACTATTTTTTTCCTTTACTACCAAGAAGAAGAGGAAAAGGGGTATGCCTGCTTCACCATGGATAATCAACATGCCAAGGATTTTCAACTTTTCAATATATAATAAAATTATTTGTAGGAGTACTTTTTTCTAATTATACTTTTGGAATAATGTATGTCAAAGTTAGACTTTCAAGCGGGGGTTCGAATTAGTCGGATTATAAAACAAATACCGAACACCATTCGAATTCAGAACAATGAAATGATGAAATGCCTCAAAACAATCAAGACACTATTTTCGTTGAATAAAAAAGAGAGTATTCTCATGATAAACCCATATTAAAAAACACAGAAAAAATAATCGTTAGCAACATTTTCGAATGAAATTTAAGTAACTTGATTGTCATAATTTCATTCAATGTAAAAGAAAAGAAAACAGATAGCAAATATTAAAAAAAAACATTAAGATTAGGTGAAGCAACCAAAAATACTACTACATAACCTTCTTTAGCTACCATGTATCTCACTATTGCCACATTGACGAAGTCTTGTATGCTAACATTCCCGAGAGACACTAACATTTGAAGTAGGAGGGAATAGAAGATGACTCTGAAAGAATGTGGGAGTCCATTCGTTTTGGCAACAACAAATATTTTTATTGCATCATTGAATATATCAATGAATAATTACTTCCTCCCGTTCACAATAAGTGACCAGTTTTCTTTTTCATTTTGGTTCAAAATAAGTGTCCATCTATATAATCAAGAAAGAATTCAATATATTTTTACAAAATAACCCTTATGTACATATCCCTAAAAAGTGTTCTTACTCCTCACATTAAATATTTAATTAGGGGTAGTTCAGTCATAATATGTATTTTTATATAGAATTTTGTATTTTCTTAATGGTCGTGCTAAAAGAAAACTGGTCAGTTATTGTGAAACGGAGGAATTACTATTCAAGTACAATCAGATGAATACGATCTTTATAAAACCAATTATGTAACCCTTTAAATTCTTTGTTAATGCATTGGTTGTAACGGGGTGATATTTGAAGGGTATAAAAGTTCATCACCATTATTAGGACATTTTGGTTTTGATTAAAATGTGTATTTCCATCTTTGTACTAAATTATTATTGGAGTAGTATTTGCAACTTGAAGGGTAGAAGAGTCATTCAACTTTTAATGAGTAATTCAGTAATTCAATTCTTCACTTTGAGCTTCATACTTATAATATAGTACTGGTTTCTGGGCACGCGCGTTGCGCGTGATTCTATATAAATAATTAGTTTTTTTGCATATTACAAAAAAATACTTTAAAATATTTTTAGTTGCACAAAAAAAAACTTTAAAGAAAAAATATCTTTTTTATTTATTGAAAATGATCAGCAATTCCTATTTCAGACCTTTTATGACCGTTATACTTTGAGAAAAAACAAGCTTGAATATCACAGGCCTATAGAATTTTAGAAGTATACAAAAATAATAGCTATAGGAACTTTTTAATATCATTTTCATAAGTGTCGTTTACATATGAGTAAGGAAACCTTTTAAAAGATACCAAAATAATTGGTTGAGGTTGGTATTCGAAAAGGAATAGAAAAAAAATATAGAAATTACATATTGTAGTTTTGTGCTTGACTCTATTAAACCCAAAACAGATACCAATAAGTTTAGCATTTTTTCTCCTTATTTATTACTCCATCCGTTCATTTAGTTGTCAAGTATTTTAAAAATAAATTTTTTTTTTTATTTTTCACTTTTCGCATATCAAGAGAAAAATAATTTATTTTTCTTGTTTTGTTCTTTGGCATTAATTACTCATTCCAAATTATTTTCTTAAATCTATTAAGATTATACACCAATTAATATGGATATAACGGTAAATTAGGCACACACACATACACTAAGTAATGATAAAATAATAATAAAATCATGCGAAAGGAAATAAATGTTAAATTTAGAGGGAAATAAAATATTATGGCGATGAAAATAACAAAAAACATAAATAAACCCTTTAATTTAATTGGGATGCATGTACATGAGACTTTGAACAACTGCATTTCCAGTAACTTAAACCCAGTTCACTTCATCAGAGGCTATATCACAAATAATATCAATCAACTCCTTGAAAGATAGTACTGTAAAAGCTACTAAACTTTGAGGAGAGATCAGAGAAGGAAAAAAGAATAAGAAATACTAACTTCGACTTTTTTCTGGCAAATACAACACAACCATCTAGTTTACTTCATCTGCCGGCAACACAGGCTTCTTCTCTATTTTTCAATAAAAATTTTGAACTAAAGAAAAATCACAAGAAATATCAAAAGACAAATCTGATGTTTTATACTTCAATACCACACAAGAGGGGGGTGATTTGTGTGGTGTCCAATTTTTCGAGTACTGTCTTACTAGAAGAACCTGGTTCTTCTTGGTGTTCCAACTTCTACTGGTGTGGAATAATAAATGCAGTAAAGTAAAAACACAGAGATTTTTACGTTGAAAACACCTGGCTCAAAAGGTGAAAAAACCACGACCTACTCCTCAGTAGGATTTTCACAAACTCTTCACTACAACTCTGAGCGAAACAACATTTACAAAATAAACTCTTTTGTAAACCTAAGACTAACTCTAATCCTTTTGTAGCAACCTAGCCTCTAGCTAATTGCGACAAGCTTCAAGTTAAATCTAACTTGAACATTGTGTACCTATTACAATTGCTTCTAAGAAAGCTGAAAAGATACAATATTAAATCACTACTACAACCAACTAGACTCAATAAACAAACAGATGGAACTGGTTCTTCTAGCTGGTCAGTAGCCTTTGTGTCGCAGAAGGATTCTGCTTGCAAAATATCTCTGGGAATTTTGCTTTCAATTCTTGTTTCACTTCTGCCTTTGTGCGAACGATTCTTCAGTAGGAATACTTCAACATTATATAGCACCAGTAGTTGAGTTGTTCTTGTTTAGTTCTAATGCAACACTTCCTTGGTGGAAGAGTTTGTATTAAACTCAACTTCCTTCCTTTGTTACTATCCTTGCTGAATTCAAACTCTAACCTCTTATCAATTTGCAACCTTTTCGCTTTAGGAGACAACCTCTTAGTTCCCAGATAATTCACATAACTTGTTATCTCCTACACATGGACTCTTCGCGTGCCAATGAGTCTGTTTCACTATGATAGCCTGATGGACCTGGTTCAACTTGGTAGACATTTGTCAATTTTCAAAACCATGCAGTGACTTGGGTCAACAAATTCTCCCTTTTTGGTGATGATAAACCTTGTGCTTAGCCCCGTACAATCTTCAAACACTTTGTATGGTTTTAAGCAATTATCATAGAGAAACCCGGTTCATTAGGTTATAAATATCACTTGTGAAAATTTTGAAAAAACAAATTTCTTCCCCCTTTTGGCATCATCGAAAAGTTGCAAAATGAGAAACTTACCAGAGTTTGTTAAAAATTACTCATGGCCATTTAGGCAACTGCAGGTGCAAAACATGATTAATCATCACAAGAAACCAGTGAATGTAAGCTAAATAAGAAATTGAGACAAGTCAGTAACAAAATAGCAGCATTCATTGATTAGTCAGTAATCAAACACCATTCACAGAAAGAACTAAGAAAGTCATAACCATGAGCAAAAAATAAAATAAAATAGAAACAGAACAAATCTCGAACTGGGCAATGAGGGGTTTTGGTGGCTCTGGATATCCTAAGGTATGGTAGGTGCAGAAGAGGTTGGGTTCTTGGCTTGAAGGAGAGAAAGCATTTGTTGAAGAACACCTTCATTTTTCTCCTTCTCCTTTGCTAGTTCAACTCTGAGAACATCCCGCTCAGATTCCACCTCATGAAGGCGAGATTTCAATCTAAGGATCTCCTCATCCTTCATATCTCCTTCCTACACCAATGACCTTATTTTGCTATTGACTAGATTCTTCCTAGATGAACCAGGTTCATCTTCCGGAACATTGACAATATAATCACAGGTCAGCAAAGTGTTCTTCCCAAAATAATCCTTAGCATTAGCCATCTCAACTTTCTTCACAGGAACCTCAAAGTGGGCAAGCACAACCGTCGGAATAAAGCCATAAGGAATAACATGTGCTTTGGTTCCATTTACAACTCTGTCCAAGAGCTGAATGATGAAAGCTGGCCAGTTACTCTGCTTACCCCTATACAGACATTCCATAAGCGTTAAGTCCATATAGCTTGCAATGTGCCTTCTCTCTTGTCGTGGAAGCAGGAATTTGATCACGAATTCAAAGAATAACTTGTGCTGGGGCCTCATTTCACTTTTGAACACCGGCCTGCGCTCAGCTTCCTCCTCATTCTCACAAAAGAATCTGGTGATGTTGAGAGCTGAGGCCATTCCATCAAGACTAGGCCATCTTTGCCTAGTGTAATTATCGTAGCCCTCAGCAGGTATGTTCAGAATCTCTCCCAATTCCTTTGCATCAAAAGTGATCTGAATGCCTTTGACTGTGGAGGTCACCTTGCCATTCTTGACACTTGCATTTTCCATGAACTCTACCAATTCGTTCCTTGCCAGTCTTCCTTCCATGCGAAGGACCATTTCCTTCCACCCCTGCACATCCAGTGTGTCCAGCAGGTATTGCATTCCAGGTTTCTCGAGATCTTTTACCAACTTCCCTTTCAGAATTGTACGCTTTCCAAACATGGTGAGTTTGTCAGATTTCTCACAAGACTTCTCCTCTTCTTCTCCACTCCATTCTTTTTCTTCTTCTTCAACAACCTTCACTTTCTTGGCCTTGGACTTGGACCGTCTAGCAGTGCTTGAGGGTGTGGCAGACACAACAACTGACTTCTTTGAAGAAGCCTTAACCTTCTTGGGCTTGGGTGTTTCAACCACAACTAGAGCAGGCTGCTCCTCATGATGGACCAGGTCCATCGTATCATCATCAACAATTACAGCCTCAATAGGCTCTCCTACCTTTGCCTTTCCCTTTGAAGCTTTCCTTTTCTTGCTCTCTCTGATAGCCCTTTCTAACTCTTCTTCACCTTGTCGAACAGCACTTCGTGTAGCATGAACGTTTGGGACAGGAGCATCAACAGATACATAATCTTTCCTTTTCTTTGGAGGAACTGGAGTAGTGACTCTCTTAAACATTTGAGATCTCTTCTTTTTGGGGTTATAAGACTCCCCCCAGCTTCCTTAACATATCAGCCAGTGTCTCCTAGATAGATGAGCCAGGTTCATCTGTTGATTTTTGTAAGCTCTCTAGACCTGCTGCTTCTTCCTCAACAACACTTTCCCTTAAATTTTTGACATCTTCTCCAACATGCTCAGGAACGGGACCACAGATAGCCAAAGGGGTGCCGTCCTCCCCAGATCCCCTTACAGAACCTCCTTCTCCCTCTCTCTCAAGAATTTTATCTTTTCCTAATTTTTTACGCCTATCCGGCACTTCAACATCAACAACTGACCCAACCAACACAAACTTGTTCTCAGTGGTAGCAACTTTAGAAACAATCTCATGATCACCCTGCTCAGAATTGGATGAGCCAAGTGCGTCATCCTCATTGGCTGATTTGAAGGATTCACTTGATGATTCAGAACCATTATCCTTTTCAGCATGTAGAATTTCCTCCAAGAATTTTGCACGAGAGCCAGAAGCAACAGATTTTCTGGCAAGAAATTTCACACGACGAGCCCTAGGGGCTGGAGTAGGGTTAGGTGTGGGTTCAAGAACTGGAGGGTTTTCAACGGTTAAAGATATCTCTGGAGATTGATAGCTATACACGAAGGGAGAATTAGAATCAGATTCATAAAGTCCTCTATCGTAATCACGATTGGGCGATGAAGAAGAAGAAGAGGTAGGTGGTGGTGAAGACATTGCGATAAGATTTTTAGAAAGAGAAGAATATTCGATCAGTTTTGATTTGAAGAAGAGAGTGACGAACTTGGTTCTACTTGTTATGTTATGAAGAGGGAAGGCAATGATGATCTTTTTATAAGATGTGTCTATGAATAATACACCGGGCAGAGCATTTAATTAAGAGGGATCTAATCGACATAGGAGTGTCATTGATTAGACAGTTAAGAATCCCCTAAATCTAGGCTAATTGAGTAGCGATTGGACTTCTTGAAACAGGTTCATTTTAGGATAGGTACTGAGAATTTGAATTGAACCAAATAAGGATAGAATTCTGCTCATGTGTGACTATAATTATTTTAATAAATGTATGGAGATGAGCACGTACCTTGTCAGTCAGATGAACCAGCAGCGATGAACCAGGTTCATCGTGTTAAAGTCTTTAATTTGCCTCAATTTACAAAGATAGAAAAACACCATTAGCAACCAGGGACTCATATTAATACATGGTAAGAGAGTATGGCAGTAAAGTCATGATACTGAACAATGATTAGTCTGGTTGATTATCTATGTTAATGTTTCTAGCCAAATTTTTTTTGTTTCATTTTTCAATTTTTTGTTTCATTTTGTTTTTCCAATTAGGTGATCTTAATCATCCCTAATTCAAGCCAGTTTCTCTCAAAATGCTCCCTACTCAGTGCTTTAGTAAAGATATCTGCAATTTGCTTGTCAGTAGCACAAAATTCAATGGTGATCATTCCCTTTTCATAGTTATCCCTAAGGAAGTGATGTCTAACATCTATGTGCTTAGTTCTCTTATGATGAACCGGGTACTTGGTCATACTAATTGCACTAGTGTTATCACAGAAAATAGGAATGCATCCCATATCTATACCAAAGTCCATGAGTTGTTGCTTGATCCACAACAACTGAGCACAACATGAGGCTGCAACTACATATTCAGCCTCAGCAGTAGACTTAACTACTGAATTTTGTTTCTTGGTGGCCCAAGACACAAGGCAGGAGCCCAAAAAGTGAGCCATGC